>VXBU01016610.1:1176442-1219638 GCA_013400315.1 Bombycilla garrulus | reverse complement strand
ACTAAAATATAATTAATATAATTTTCCTCTGAGTTCAAATCGCATATTCTTTCTCTAATTTCTATTTTCATGCAGCAGAGAATCAATAGATTGTTCTCTTTTTTCAGCTAACACTCATTATAAATTTGTTTACTTTTGTAATTAAGAAATAATTTTTTTTTTTAAAAGTGCTGAGATTAGGGGCTTATGTAGTCAATATAAATTTGGGGCTATTTCATGTTTGATGTGAAGGCTGTTAANTCCACCTGTAGATGTGATGTCAGAGTTTCTTGATCAGGGTAGGATTTGTTGAAATTTCACTCTGTGTGGTTCCAGATCCCTCCATTGCCAATTTTGGGTGCTCAGAATTCATCAGGCTCCATCCCAATAATTTTTCCTGGAGTTTACATCTTGCCTGTAGCTCAAGGGTTGTGAGCATCTCAGATGTTTGATGCTTAAGATGCTTCCATATCACATACATTGTGACATATCCTGGCCTACCAAATACAGTGTTGACAGGTTGGAAAGAACCATCCGAGCTCACTCTGTTACTCTGATACTTTAAAAGAAGGTGAAAACATGTTTTGGCCTCAGACACTCCAGCCTTTTTGCAGAAGTTTCTTCACCTTTACTCATTCAGTCTTCAGAGTATTTCACAGCACCAAAAGCCTTTCCTAAACACAGATGTGCCCCCTGTGGTCTGAACTTTCCCACTGGTCTGTTGCTGATGGCTGATACTGGGGTTGTTGGTTTGCTGGAACGTTGGAAATGAATGGAGAAGATAAACCTGGTGGCCCATCTTGAGCTGATCATTTAATGCCTACCACTGAGGGTGGAATTGAACAGAAGAGCATCTTTGCTAGTACTAATGTAAGAAGGGTGGATTCGCTGGAGTTATTTCTTCCTTGGGTTGCCTCACAGGCTGAGTGTGCGGTGTGACGCAGGGGCTTTACACATGCTGTGTTCAGGAAGGGCTGCTGCTAAGACAAGACTAATATTTGGACAGGCAGGACTTGGCAGAGCTGCCTGAGCTATTGTGAACATGCCAGCAGGACGCCTGTATTTTTGTTTGTCAGTTAGTTTTCCTTTTAAATGTTTCCATTACAGTCACAATGTTCTGAAGTGGTGAGAATTTTTAAAAATGTTTTGCAGTTTGCACTCCCACTGTTTTCTCTGATGCTCTAAGTTTCTCTGTTTATATACTCAACGGATTTCACATGTGTTTTATTAGTGTTTCACTCCAAAGAATGCAGTTTTGAGCCTTTCACTACTTGGTTTCCAAATGGTTGCTTAAATACAATTTTTTGAAGAGGGAATATGAAAAGTCTAAGGGAAGCAGAAGTGAGTTGTCTCTGACAATTACTGACGTTCTGAACGCAGAAAAACCCCGAGAAACTCCACTCAGTTTCTGTTGCCTGCTTCCTCCCCTTCCTACTTGAAGTTCTTTGAGTTTCACTTGTTTTGCCTCTGAGCCACACAGATAGTTACAGGATTTTTCCTTCTCTGGACAAGCTGTTCCCCAAATTGTGAAGTTGTAAACAAGGCCATGTCAAAGGTTGAGGTGGAAAAGGAAGTGAATTCTTGGAAGAAGCACGAGGATAAGCAGTAACAGCGGATAAAAACAGAATTGTGACTCCTGAATTCTAGTCCAATACATAGGAAAATGTAAATTTTCTGCAGTGGTTGGCTTGTTTTGCAAAGATGAATGGTATTCATTGATTTTTATACGTAGGTGAAAATGAACTTGAAGTCATGCAATAAAATAAATTAGCTGGAGACAACCTAAAGTAAGAAAAATGATCATGAAGTGAGTTACCATCAGTGCAGAGGTTGTTCAAGCAATTCACTGGATTATAGTAGTTATTTCAAAGAGAATTCCGATTTAACAGTGACAGTAGTTGAAGGCTAGTTACCAAAGCAGAATGACACTTAAAAAAAATCTCAGATTCTGATGATATGCAATGGAAATGCCTAGTGTGTCAGTATAAAAACTGTTTTAAAGGCACTTCTCTTAAGATAAGTTTTCACCATTGTTTCATGAAATCTGTTTTGGTTTAGCCTACAGATGTGTTTATGTAACAGATCCCTTCTATTAGCTTGTAAAACCTTTCATTGTAGTCTTGCATTGTGTGCTTCCAGCCTCAGAAGTGTATTTTTTGAATGAGCTCATTATTTTACTAGATACCTCTTCCTCCAAGGGCACTGGTGCTTATGTAGGGTAGGTCTGTTATACAAAATTAAGAGGTATGGTTATTTAATTCAACTCTGGTTTTTTTATGCCTCATCTCCATCTCTTCACCAAGTAAATTATCACTTACTGCTGTGCATTGCCAAGTGCACTTTGTAAGTGTACATGCAAAAGCATGAGGATCTTGCACAAGGAGGTTTTTTTTAACAATATTTTATTGCTTGAGACACTATTTGTTTAGACCCTTGGGGACCTTGAATAAACAATAAGGTTTCACTGTAAGGGTGCTAGACAGATGATCTATTTGCATTTTCTTTTATGTTCTTGCAAATGTCTGTAAAACTGTCAGTTTGAAGGAGCCAGTTTATCAGTGAAAGGATAAGGAAGAGATAAGTCAGTTTAGTTCCACATGTTTGAAGTAGCTACTGCACTTACCCACATGTGTGTTGTGGATGAAAATATGCTACTGAAGTATTTTCATCTTTTTCACTAAAAATGGAAAAAATGTGTAATAAAAAGCTACCTCTGAGTTAAAGAAAGTAAAAAATGTGCTATCACAAAACAATCTGCATGCAAAAATCACTATGCCTAATCCTATTGAAAGAATCCTGAAATTCTCATCTCGGATAAATCTGAGATTCACCTCTTTCAGTGAAATATATCTGAGTTTGGAATGTGGTTTTAGGTGTTGATAAGCATGAAGAAATTCAGACCATAAATATCCTTATGTAATCTTCAAAAAGAATATCAGTTTATGTAGATGCCTGCCTTATGCTTTGTTAAATTCAAATTATCAGTGTTTTTTTGGTTATATATATTTTTAAAAGTTGATATTTACTTAAAATTTCATAGAGTTTTACATTTATACCTAATCTGTTTTGTGCAGTCTTCTTNGTTTTGGTTTAGCCTACAGATGTGTTTATGTAACAGATCCCTTCTATTAGCTTGTAAAACCTTTCATTGTAGTCTTGCATTGTGTGCTTCCAGCCCCAGAAGTGTATTTTTTGAATGAGCTCATTATTTTACTAGATACCTCTTCCTCCAAGGGCACTGGTGCTTATGCAGGGTAGGTCTGTTATACAAAATTAAGAGATATGGTTATTTAATTCAACTCTGGTTTTTTTATGCCTCATCTCCATCTCTTCACCAAGTAAATTATCACTTACTGCTGTGCATTGCCAAGTGCACTTTGTAAGTGTACATCAAAAAGCATGAGGATCTTGCACAAGGAGGTTTTTTTAACAATATTTTATTGCTTGAGACACTATTTGTTTAGACCCTTGGGGACCTTGAATAAACAATAAGGTTTCACTGTAAGGGTGCTAGACAGATGATCTATTTGCATTTTCTTTTATGTTCTTGCAAATGTCTGTAAAACTGTCAGTTTGAAGGAGCCAGTTTATCAGTGAAAGGATAAGGAAGAGATAAGTCAGTTTAGTTCCACATGTTTGAAGTAGCTACTGCACTTACCCACATGTGTGTTGTGGATGAAAATATGCTACTGAAGTATTTTCATCTTTTTCACTAAAAATGGAAAAAATGTGTAATAAAAAGCTACCTCTGAGTTAAAGAAAGTAAAAAATGTGCTATCACAAAACAATCTGCATGCAAAAATCACTATGCCTAATCCTATTGAAAGAATCCTGAAATTCTCATCTCGGATAAATCTGAGATTCACCTCTTTCAGTGAAATATATCTGAGTTTGGAATGTGGTTTTAGGTGTTGATAAGCATGAAGAAATTCAGACCATAAATATCCTTATGTAATCTTCAAAAAGAATATCAGTTTATGTAGATGCCTGCCTTATGCTTTGTTAAATTCAAATTATCAGTGTTTTTTTGGTTATATATATTTTTAAAAGTTGATATTTACTTAAACTTTCATAGAATTTTACATTTATACCTAATCTGTTTTGTGCAGTCTTCTTTTATTTCTAGAAGAAAAAATTATCATGTCCTGTGTTGTCAGTGATATCCTTTACCTCCTACTCTAAGTATTTTTACCAGTTTTGTTGAGAAAATGGGAAACCAAAAAAAAGCCCCAACCCATCCCAAGAAAAAAAAAAGAACAGCAAAAAAGCCAAGTTACCCTAGACTGAGTGTGGGTTTCTTTATTAGCCTTGTGATTGCTATTATGCCCTCTCATTGTCCTTGCAGATGTTTCTCTTGCTTTTATTTTTTCCTAATTTTTCCTTCAGTTATTTTGCTGATGGTCCAAATGCTGTGTAGAATTATTTTTGTCTTGTTTAATTTAAAACCTCATGCTGCTGTGCTTTACTGTTAAGTCTTATTTTATCCTGATAAAGTGATCTTTGCTTTAGTAGGGTAGGATTTTAGTTTTGTATATATTATTGACTATGTAACCATACCCAGACTACTACTACAGATTTTAGATGTGCTAAAAAGCATGTGAGCATTTTTGTATCAAGCCACGCTGCTTCCACAACCTGTGTGTTGAGAGGACTTTCTTATTTTGCAGGCTTTGTGTGCCATTTCATTTTGGTACTGTGTTGGACTACCCAGATCAGTGTGCTGATCTCCCTTGATGGGCAGTGTGTGCCTGTAAATCCACTTCTGGACATGTGGACTTCTAATTTTTATATTAGAGGGACTTCTTAAATGAGAATAGGGATGTTGGACTTCAGGGAGAAAGCTGGGTATTCTAGTCAAATCATTTAAATATAAAGTTTCTAATGACAAATGACACAGTAGTTATAAAGTCTTAATTAAAAAAAAGAAAGGAAGGAAAATGTTGTAGCTGTTAACTATCTGACAAACCACTGAACCATGTGGTTTTGTTGTGTTATGTGGGCTTTGTTTTTCTGTGCAGGAGGCTGTGTTCTGATTTTCAGCACATCATTTGGCAGCTTTTCTGTTGGGAATACCTAAAATGCTTTTTGGTAGTTTGACTGTGGAAAACTAGCTGTAAAAAAGAAAAAAAAGAATTATATTGATGAGAATATTGAGAACATTTAGAACATTGAGAACAAAATCTTTCCATCACTGTTGAAACTTTCAGGAATATATATTTGATTAATCTTTATTAGATAAATTAATTAGTATACAGTGCCTGGAAGGTTCACATTTCACTTTGCTTTCAGCCAACACTTTGTTCACCACTTTCTTATCCTTCATTTTATATAGCCCACTCACTTTCCTTCTGATTCTATCATACCCATACAGCAGTCAGCATAGCAGCTTCAAGTTGAATTTATGAAAAGCAGAAATGAATCACATTCACAAAGATGTCTCCTATCTCTGAAGAAAGAAAAAGAAATGAGAGCAAAACTTTTCATGCTTATGATATTCTAGTTTTTTTTTTTTTAATTTTTTTTATTTTTTTTTCTGTGCTGCTTTTGGAACAAGATTGGAGAAAACCACCTTCTGAGGATAGAAAAACAAAAAAACCCTCACCCACCAGAAACCCTGGATATTTCTTGGAGGAAGCTCTGTGTGCCAGAGTTGTGGAGCAGAAGTTTGAAATTTGACAGGAGAAATAAATTCACTGTATCAGGGATCTATCTTTGCCATCCCTTTCCAAATCTATTTCAGTTCAGTCAAGTTGAAAATCTTTGAAAAGTTGCAGTTGGCACATTTTGGTAGATAGTTTCAAGATCTCAGCAGCTGATTTTCAGACAGGTTGCATTTAACTGAATTAACAAACTCCACTGTAGGTGGGACTATCAGAAATTTTTCTATAGTTACAGTTCTAAGAAGGGTCATGTCTTTGCTAAGATAGATGTGAGAACTGAAATGATTAAACTCTCTTATTTCAGGTTTTTTTTTTTTTTTCCTCCCCTCCTTTCTAGCAGCATAAAAATCTGAAACTGGCAAGGTGAGAGGAAAGAGAATAGGACAGGGTCTCGGGGTGGAAAGAGATAGGATTGCAGATGGACTAGGAGCAGTCATGCTCCTGGGAAATGCACAGAAACCTGTCTGCTAAGATTCATTCCTCTCTATAGCTTGGAATGCAGTGTAAGATTTGTGAGTCACCATTCCTATCCTGGCAGAAAATATCTGTGAAGTCTCTGGCTGTCTTGCTTGCCCCCTGTTCATCATTGCTAATACCAATCCATACTCCAGTATGGGGAGGTTGTATTTCTCTTTATATACTGAACAGCAGAATTTAATATTTACAGATTCCTCCTGTGCTGATGAGAGCCATGCAGTGTCAATTTGACATAACACAACTGCTTTTTTTTCTGTAAGTGTAGCATACATAAATGACCCAGTCTTCCCTATCAACCTTTGAATAATTGATGTGGCAAAGTTAATAACTCATAAATGAGGTTATGCCACTGCCATCATGCTAATGACACTGGCAGGGCAATGGAAAATTTTATCATAGCTGCCTATGTCAGAGTCTCAGTTTTGCAGAAATTTAATTCAGGCTGTTCAAAGTACGTGCATTGTTTTCTGCATGATTTTGATGCAAATATATATTTTTATTTTAGACAAAAATATTAAGGGTTTTCTGTGTAAGTTAGATGAAATTAGGTGAACACTTCCAGTAACCAAAAGAGATTGCTTTAAAACATTACCTTTTGGCTGTATATCATTATATATTAGTATTTTTATATCTATTAGCATATTATAGGAACATTGAAGGTGTAATACATTTCCTGTAGTCACTTCTAGGGCTGTAAGTGCTACTAAATTTGTTCAGAGAGGATCCTGGCTTATAAAACCAGAAGGAATCTCTGCAGCCTAGTCTGACTTCCTTCACAAAACAAACTGCAATGCTTCCGTGAATTACTTTCTGTCCATGCTAAAACAGTGTTCAAAAAAACTTGCCATGGCATACCTCGTAAGTATGAATGTAAGTAAATAGGACTCCTATGGAAAAAAAAAAAATTGAGGTACAAAGAACTGGAAGGATTTCACCTAGTCCTCACACAACACTTGAAAACCATGGTTTCTCAGAGCTCAAACTCAAGGCTTTAGTTTCTGGTCTGCTTTTCCAATCCATGGAATGTTTTCTTATATAATTTGCTTATTATTATATTCTCTTGTAGGAAGGGCATCATCTAATTCAAAATTGCCATCTGTTCCTGCAGTTTCTTCAGTGCCTGAGGATTCTGCCTCCAATATGAGGTAACTTCTCCAATTGGTCTGAACAACTGTGCTGTGGCTTATGTTATTGATATTACAGTAGATGTTCTGATACCACATAACTTAATGTTCTTTTGCTGATTTTCAATAACTAATGAAGGTTTGGGAAAATATAGTGTTGGATAATTAATTCCTTCTTATACATGTATATCACTTAAACATTGTCAAAGTCTATATTCCTTTTTACAAAATTTCAGTAACTTCCTTCCTTTATTGCTAATCACACGTATTTCTCTACTAGTATTACAGACAGGCTTGAGCATGCTTTGGAAAAAGCTGCCCCACTTCTGAGAGAGATTTTTGTGGATTTTGCTCCCTTTCTTTCTCGGACTCTTTTGGGCAGCCATGGGCAGGAGTTGCTGATAGAAGGTACAAGTAAGTTTCCATTTAAAAAAGGGGGGGTTTGTGTTCTTTGTTTTATCTTGGAGGCAGAAAATTTCTTTATTTAGAAGCTTTCTTCTTGCCTTCCGAAACATTGCTGTCGACTGGATTTCACTGCTTCCTTTTCCTTCTGTCTTTAGCCCTCTGAGGTCATTGTCATTGCCTCCTCATCTGTGCTACCTCTTTGTGTCCCTCTTCCTTTGTTTTCCAGCTCTCCTGGCCATTTGTCCCATAGAAGCTAGTGTAAAAAATGTGCTTTGTGAGCTTTAAGAGAAGTTTTGGTGTGAGGGTTAATACTTTGATACAAGGTAAAGTATATAGTGTGGAGAGTTGGGTACAAAGACCTGACACTTTTACTGGGATGTTGTAACAGAAGTGAGTGGAGTGTGTTCTGGTCTGCTTCTGGCTTTTTGGTTTCTAATTGGAAGGGAGTCATACAGGTAAGAGGAATACATTGTTGTCAGTGTGGAGGAGAATTCTCTGGCACATCTGACAAGATGGGGATTCCTGTGCACAGCAGGGATCATGGCTCTTCCTGGTGGAAGAATGGCATGAAATGGTCAGGATTGAGATAATGGAGTTTTCTTTCTACTGGTGGGTTTCTCTTTGCTTAAAAATGACGCTCAGTTCTGCAATGCAGACATTAATGTCCTCAATTTAAAAAAAAATGTGCATATTGGAAGACTGACTTTAGCAGTGCAACTCCAGTTTTTCAGTTTTCTCAAAATTTGGCTATATCATATAGTGCTGTGTCCACTTATTTTCGGCGAGAAATTTTCAGGTTTTATCCTGTTAATGAAGTGACAAGAAGAGCTTGTTGCAGCTTCCAGTGATAAGTGCACCCATGACAGAATCCCCTGGTTCCTTAACTTGAGCTGATCACTCGCACATAAGCTGTGTTTGCACTAACAGATCCAGTTTCTTCCTAGGGAATTAAAGCTCTTTTAAAAACATTTTTCAGACTACTAGTTTCTTGGATTAGGACAGTCGTGCTGTTTATAGTGCTGAATATGAGCATTGTCAGAAACACCATTAGAGTATCAAACACTGCTAAGTATTTCACTGAAGACTGCTGATTAAACTTCACAATTAAAGTTGTTTAGTTTAGCTTGCTTACCATGTGAGGTAAGAAGAAATGGAAGGAAGAAGTGTATGAATTGCTTTGAGTGAGACTCAAAAAGATGGGATTCTACTTTTGTTTATGGATGAGGGCATCATTTTAGCTGATAAACATTTTAATGGAAGCTGCATTGTGAACAAATTTATTCATTTAATAAGAAAAACCAGAAAAGCAGTTTTCCTCAAAGTTTTATTTTCTAAGGAACTAAATATCCCATTTTAGTTACATTTTTTTTCTCTGAAGATAAAAGAGAATCTAGTTCAAAGTATTTTGACTGTAATAAAGTTATATACATGGATAGATGAGAGTTTCATAAATTGGATGAGCAAACAAAAAAAAGCAGGATAATCACTGGGAGTGTATAAACAGTCTGGACAAAAATAAACACAAGAGACCAATTTTTGGTTCTAAACCCCAGTTATGGACAAACCCAAACCAAAATGTGAATACAAATAATAATTCTCAAATTAGTTTGTAAACAACTGAAAATATATAATAGGTTACTGCTTGCACTTCTGCTTAGTTGTAGTGTAGGGTTAAGGGTCAAAGTACTAATAAGAGTGTTTGGGATGTCTGCTGCCATGAAACAAAATGGAAACTTGATTGATAGCTGGGGGCTGAAAGGAGAATGTGCAATGGAGAAAGCAGAGGTCATAAAGCCATTTCCCTTCTCTGCATATATAATGACCCAATCCTTCGAGAAATAGGAAAATGTAGATACAGTGGATTAATATAACATATGTTAACCACACTTCTGATCATTTTGACATACAAACGTTTATGAAACTGAGTAATGGGGGTAAGAATTACTATTAGCTGCTTCTTTTAGATGGAAGGCATGGAAGTTATGATTTTCCTCTCACATATGTACTTTTATTTCGTGCTGATAAAGTACAAAATTGAGCCAGAAGTAGCATGAAAAATTCGGTTTTCTTTTGTTTGTCAAAACGCTTCTAATCTATTGCACTTGAAAATAGTTTGTGTTAGTAGCTGGTGCCATATAAGCATGCATTTATGTATAATTTTTTTTTCCTTTTATAGGTCTTGTGTGCATGAAATCTAGCAGTTCAGTTGTGGAGCTGGTGATGCTCCTTTGCTCTCAGGTGAGGTTTTAGTAACAATGTCTAAAATCAATCTGTTTGAACACAATGGAAATTTCAGATAAAATTTTACTTTAAAATTTACTTTTCCTTTAAGTTCATGTGTAATAGGTAAAAAGATAACGTACAAGGCCTTTTGATGAAAAAAAAAGCCATAGTAATTGTGTCTATTCGAGTGGGTTTTTGTTACCTTGCTTTTGAGCATTTACATAACCTTGAAGATGGTGTGCCTATGCAATTATATGCTGTCATCTTTGTAAGATGAGATTGGATCAATAAAATATTAAAGTTAAAGAAACAGATTGATTCCTGCATCTTGACATGCTGAATCCTCTGGGATAAACAGAATTTTTCTTTTTGTTTAGGGGTTATGAAATGAATGATAAATACTTTTGAAACCCTGTCATTCCTAATAGATTTGACAAGTACTAAGGATTTGAGAAAAAATTAAGAAAGCAGCCCTGGTTGTCATCAGTTTGGGACATTCTACATTCCTAAAAGCAAAGTGATTTTAGATATGTAAGAACTTGAGAACTGCCCGTGCCTGTGGTTCAGAAAGAGACAGAGCGTAAAGAACTTTTTTTAAATTATGTATGCTGTATAAATTGGATTTTTTGGGGGGTTTCTTGCCTTTTTTTTTTTTTTGGTAATTAAATGGAAGGCTGTTTTTATTGAGCCTTTCTTTTGGTGCCTTAAAATTATACCTTTCTGGTAGTAAATTCCCCTACTTAAAACTTTAAAATAGCCTTTTTTAATGGGAATGGTATTGGTCTAGAGGTCAAGGGTTCTGACCCATTTCAAAACCTTTGACCTTCATTTACAACCCCTATGGTTTGCTTGCCTGACGAATAAGGATAATGCAAAATTAATGTTTCTTCGCATCGATTTATTCGTTTTAGTGCCTATATTGCCAAATTTATTTAGAGTGTGCTGATAGACATTTCATGAATACAAATGAAAGAATCATAGAAGGTGTGAAAAATCGATAGTCTACATTGTCAATAAAGTGCAATAAGAACAATTACTTCTGGAGATTACACCTAATAGATTTTACAATGAACTAGTGAAGAGTAGTTATGTTTTCCAGTGAGGTTATTAATGAATGTGACCAGAACTTTGCTCATCTAGTTTTCCAGCTTACTCAGGAAATATAGTATCATTTTACCCTGAAAGCAATTTAATATTCTTTATGGAACTTTTGGAATTTAGAGATTGTTATTTTACATATGGCAATACTGGAGGTGAACATTGTTCACAACTTCTGGAATATGAACTTACAGCTGATTTAAATTTAGAAGAATCTTTGCTACTGAGAAATCCATATAACAAGTTTTACTGTTCATTCAGGAATGTGTTAAAGTATAAACTAATGCAACTATTAAATATGTGTCTGACAACTTGGTATTACCATTTAGAAAAATTAGTTTTTGGTATCCATGCTCCTTGTATCAATAATTAGTGCTTGACCTTTCCCTTTTTTTTGGGGTAAGGTAATCTAATCTTTCTCAAAATCATGTTGTGCTCTGTACTGTACGTCACTTGTTTGGTTTTGGGAAGTGGGAAGGATAAGGAATAAATGACGTGCTCTAATGCATCTATTTGTCATATGTGTCACAATGCCACTTAATGCTAATCTAATCAAGTTGAAGCTACCGTGATTGCTTAGCAGTGCAGGTTGCACAGGCTGAGGTGGTTCTTTCTGGAGTAGTAGAAATAAACCAATAAAGTCACAAAGACCTCAAAGTCTTTTTAAAGTTACATAGCAGCTGTAATTTTTGGCAGAATATGAAAAATGATGTGAGAAATTAATCTAAAATTAGCTCCAGATGTATACAGATTGTTCTGGGGTGATAATTACATTTTTCACTTTGAATTTTCCTAATTCAAAGAGGTCAGCATGGCAATCACAGAAGTGATTTATTTTGTTAAGAAGTGAACTGTCTTTTGCTACATGAAAGCTTGAGAGATATGAAATTGAATTTCAAGCCGACATTTTACAGATACTGGGAGGAGATGGGGTTGAGCTTGATTGATTTTTTTTCTTTTTTTTTCCTTCTTTTTATTTTCCTTTTTTTCCCCACAAGATAGGGTGGGAAATGAAGTGATACCCTTTTGCTAAAATTTTAATTAATTTTTAAGAGGAGATGGAGAGGATGCAGTGCCAAAGATCAAAAGAGCAGGTCAAAAAACAGTTTTTAATCACATAAATAATGTGGCATAGTTATGAAGTAAGTATCTGCAAATTTGATTTAAAACTTCACAAATTTGTCAGCCATCATTTTATGAAATTGAAAGATTGCTCTGATTAATCTTTGGTGTTTTTTATGATAACCTCTTCTCAAAATTCATTTTTAACATTGTAGATATGATGCAAGTACTTGGATTGTTTTTCTGAAGCACCTGAGATTTTTCTGATGTTCATTTAGATGTGTGGCTGAATTATATTTTTCTTCCTCAGAAGTGGAAAATAGAATAATACTATCGTACAATTTTTTCATACAATTGTGAAAATAAAGCTCTTTAATGGGTGAAGTAATATAAAAAAAATTAAAGAGGTACAGTTTTCTGAAACTATTTGTGAAACATGGTTATTTTCTTTTCTTGTTTAAAATTCATGTATTTAGGCATATGGAAAAAGACCCTTATTTAATGTTTTTGTGTTTGCATGTTGATATACCTTTCTGTTTTACACAAGGTAAAAATAGAAACAGGTGGTTTGAGACACAGACAAAAGGCTTTTTCTAAGACAAAAACAGTTGTGTTTTTTGATAGACACACTACTTTTTGAGACGTGTCTCTGTGTGTGTACTTACATTTCTATAAATCTATCAAAACATAAAGAATCCCTCATTTAATATTACTGCAAAGTGTTCTGCTTATTTGACATTAATATCATTTTTGAAGGAATCGACGTTGCATTCAAGGCCACTTTATAAAAGCGTTGTGTTGCTCATCCTAATTCAGTCTGACACACATTCCAATAACACTACCTCCCTTCTAGGGTTTAAAACTAAATTTATGGCTGAGCATTGTGAAGTGCATCATTTAAAAATGGTTTCAACCCAAAACATCTAATAAATAAATAATGTGTATGGCTACTCAGTAGCAGACTTTCCAGACTAGAAATCATTCCATCGGATACTCAACAGTCCACTATCGGAGAGGGCTGTCAGATAAATCTTATAGTAGCTGCATTCATGTCCTGTAAATCACATGTTATTGTCTGAGCCTTCTGCCAGGTCATCTATTCTTTTCCCATTTATCAGAAATGCATACAGTACAGTGAACCTGGAAGCACCATCTTGTCTGGCCTGGCATCCTGTCAGGGTAATTAAACCAGCTGAAAGAGAGAAGTTCTCTTGCTGTTCTCCTGTCTAAATGAGCAACATCAGGATGTTGGAGGTGCTCACATGCAGTTGTGAGACAAGATTTCTGCATGGGGAAACTGGTGTCACCCCTGAAGGAAGCATTTTCATCTGGAAGGGCTCTCTCTCTGCGCCTAAAACTCAAAGGGGCGTGGATGAATTGAGTGCATGTCCATAAAGCATAAATACTACTGTGCTTCCTTTCATTTGTCAGATATTTTCTTGAGATACATGACTGTGTAGGAAAAACTGTGGTCTTCCCTCCTCTCTCATGAGGAGATTAAAAATATTTATCTCTTGCTCATGTGCACAGAGCATTTGTCTGAGTATTGCAGCTCCAAGGTGAAAAGGTGCAAAATAGGTGAGATAGGTTCCATAATTTTTCTTGATGCCTTTGGATTTACAAAATTTCTGGCACTTGAAAGATGCTGCTTTCTTTAGTCAATCAACTGAATCATCAGTGGAGTTTGTATTAGAGAACTAATTAGGTGGCTCTTCTCAGATTCATCTTCTACTTAGGAGCATTTTTCTATGGAATCGAAATGTTCTAGATGACAAAATAAACTTACACTAACTGACTCAAACACTGTTCAGCTCTTGGATAATTTTCTAAAACTGATAGAATGCCACCCAACCTGTTTAAAAGGTTACAACTGAAAATTAAGGAATACTGCAGCAACTTGTATGGCCCCTCCACCACCACTGCCCACACATTCACCTCATGTGCTTGTTCAAGGTGTTCTGATTCTTGGTTCCTCCTTCCTCTGTCCAGTGTTTTTTCCAAAAGACTAGAGGCACATTCTTGATAGATGACGTTGTATGTAAAACCAAGACCAATGTTTCAATACCTTTAATCACTAGATATTTTATCTTCTGGAGATACTAATATGGTATATTGCCATCTAACTACATAACCACAGCCATTAGATGTATAGTGGACCTTGACAGGCTAGTTACTTCCATGGGGAGATGGAAGAAGGAAGCATAAACCCTAATACACCAAATATTTTTCATGTGCAGAGACAGCATCTCCTCATATTGCTCAGTGAAATATAATCATGGTTGAACATGTCATGTGCAGCTCTGACAGTTTTTGGGGGTTTATGTGTGCATTTTAAAAATACAGCAGAGGCTGATAAATAGAATTAAGACAGAAAAAAATTACACTGTGAAAGTTGGTCTTACTGCCCTTACAGGCCAACATAGACGTCTTCAGTTTGCTTTGTTTTTTCTTTTTCTCTTTTCTTGTCTAACTTAGTTGTCACTGGTTAAGTGGTGAAGTTTTTGCCACAGGTATTTCTTTAGCACGGTATTTCATGTTCTACCAAATCCCTTTGCTGGTGGATTCTGGTGCAGTCAGAGTGCATCTCTTGCATGGTCAGCATCTTGGTTGTCTCATCTCTCTTACTTTGATAAGGAATCTTAGTTGAGCAATACCAAGATGTTCCATGTACCCATATAAACAGTATGATTCTATTATTTCCCCTAAGGAAGAGCAACAGGAGTAGGACTTTTTCAGCAGAATTTTTCCACAGCCTCCTTCCTCTTCTACCCCATTGCTCAAGTGTTTGTGGAATGCAGTGGGATCTTCAGGCTTTTTGAGTATCCTCTGCTCAGAAAAAAAAAGCTTTACATCCATGGTCCAAGTTCGTTACCTCAGGAATGGATTTCTGCAGTGTGTTCTAAAATGTAGCAAGCCTATGAATTGCTTGGAGATTTTAGTTGATGTAGAAGATGGCAGGTTTTCAGCGTTGGTTGAGAGAACACATTATGCTGATGCTCTGTGATCTGTGCTGGTTCCTAATTTACTTTTAAGTGCAATTTGATGTGATGGATAACTGTAGTGATTGCTTTGAAGTTTTAATTGAATTGACTATAGGTTATCTCAAGACCAATGTCACCGTGATACCGTGGCAGCCAAACTCAACCGATTTATCAAAACTTTAGCAGTATCCTGGTTTAGTTATGAAGAGAATAAATGCTGTTGGAATACTTTTTATGTGCCCCATGTATTAGATTATGACATTTTAATCACAGTAATGTTCTTCATCTAATTACTTTGTTATAACAGCTGAAAATAAGTTGAAAAATAATTCTTTTATATATATCCTTTAGATATGTGGTCAAATATATATATGTGTGTGTGTGTGTTTTGGCATGAAGGGTAGATTTTGTAGGGATTTTGTAAGCTGTCAGATGATTTTCTATCAACTGTAATACATGCTCTAATTTCCTTTTAAAAGCCATTTAGAAGATATCTGGAGTAGAAAGGTTTTCTTTTTATACAGTGTGAACTTCTGCCAATAGGATCTTTGTCTATATCAAAGATTAATGCAGCTGTACTTGAGTTAAAAAGCTTCAGTGATAGATTGCTTTCATGATAAAATTGTTAGAAATGTAACTTTATCAGGCAAATGAAAATGATTTAGAACTTAACACACAAAAATTGAAAAAAGAACTTACCAAAGTCTAAATTGAGAAGTTCAGGGGAAGATTTTGCATGAGTCATGCCCATAGGTGTTTGCCTTGTGCCTAGTATTGCTAACTTTCTTTGAAACTTTATGGTGCCAGAAACTTTATGGTGGACTTTTTTTTTTCTTCTTAAAAAAAAATTTTTTTTTCATTGCTTGTGCTCTTTTGAAGTGTTTGAAGATTGGAAGACTATTTGCTAGCCTAACTTCTTGTAGAGATGAGTTGGCTGTAGAAGAGAGAATATTCAAGATCATCTCACTCTGCTATGGGTTATTTAGATTCTTAAGATGCTCAGATCTGCTTCATACCAAGAGGATCCAGGCACATTAATAAAACTGTGTATATCCTAATATTTGAAAACATGGGATTGCCAAGCATGTTATTAAGTTTTATGCAAGCAGCAGTAGGGATGTTTCTAGTGTAATTTAGTAACAAATATTACATGGTAATAGAAAATAAATTGGAAAATAAAATGGAAGATCTTCATCCTAATCTTTTTTAGGATGCAGTTGGATGGAAAGTAATTGGGAAATGTCTGTTGAGCATGTGGTCAAATACTACTTCTGATATTTTCAGTGAAAAGATTTTACATTATAAACTGTTTTCTCCTCAGAAATTCTTTTTCCCCTGCAATGTATGTTTTAATCTACAGTGGTTTAATTTTGCAGGATGCAGACTGTGGTTAGAACCAGGGAGAGTGAAAGGTAGATCCCACAGTAGCCAGGGGCTATGCTATCAAAGTATTCTCCTGGGGCAGAAGAGATTTTAGTTCAATTAATGTTTCAGGTAACAATTATTATCACCAGGCAAAAGAATCTGTATGAAAAGTTTCAACATATTCCCACAAAGTAGCTAATAGTCCAGGAGCTTAAGGGCATTCAGCAGTCTTGTAGAAGAGTCCAGTTTTGAAAAAAAAAATTAACGCTCTCAATTTGTAAAAGCAACATTGTTATTCATCTGTTTGTCCTCAATTGCCATTTCCTTTTTTTGTTGTGATATAGGGTTTCTGCATTCTCTTGCATTGCTTGATGCTTGATAAATACAGTGAGCTCTTTCGCTATCAGCAGGATTAACTTTGGAAAATGTGAATGGAAGTCCTGGAAGGTGTGGGTGGGCACTGGCTGTGGAATCCAGACTCCTTAAATGCGGTCCTTTGGTGCTTGGATTTTAGCTACTGACTTGTCACTAAGTTTCCTTCTAACAAAGCAGAAGGTTACGTTACCAATCTGTTCTCTAGAAAACCTGGGTTGTCCCTTACACTGATATATCTGGGGATTTATGCATAGTGTAACTTATTTCCTTCCTGAGTGGGAATTTTTCTTCCATCTCTGAAATCTGAGGGTTTCAGTTTGGGAGCTGAAAACATCTATTGGCAACTTTCCTGCTTGGTATTTGTCACTTAGCAGAGTACTTGGAATAATTACAAATGGATTACATGTGCTATGGATATTTTGCTATGTGCTTCATTGACCTATGTTATACATTTGAAGTGTCTGAAACTGAAGATCAGATTGGTAGATAACTGTCTGAAGTGCAAATCTGATAATATTGAAATAAATGGAAACAGCTGGGAAAACCTTTCCTTTGAACTGGAGTATGCTGAAATTACATTTAAATTAGCTGCATATATTTTTTTTTTTCTTTGACTTAAGCAGTATGTAGATTTTGTCTCTCCAGAACTAGATTATTGTTATATAGTCTTTCTGAAACCCCAGGATAATGTAAAACCTGTCTATTAGAACTTCATCCTGGCTCTAATTTCCGGTTACTTTCTAAATTGTTAGAGCATTTAATTGCCTGTAATTCCCTGTAGAGTTCCATGGAATTGCTTGGAGAGCATCCTAGCATGTTTAAGTAGGAGTTTCTTTCAAACTCCTGTTCTTAAAATGGCTATGGTCCACACTTTACTACACTTAAGATCTGCTTGAAATCTGTCTTTTCTCTTAGGTCTAATTGCTGGCTTCAGGAATATTGTGCTTTTTAGTATGGCTTATAGATAGGCCATTTTAAATGCCTGCGTCCATCACTGGCTAAATTTTAAAAATAATTTAAAAATTGTGATAGACTCATTCAAGAAACAATATGCCATGAAGTGAATGGACGTATAATGACAGTTTGCTTAGTAGTAGAAATGAAACAAGTTTATAACTGTGCTTTTGCCTTAAGTGTGAAAACAGGTTGGAATGTACTGAGAATGATTTGCCAATCCTACGTGAATAATAAGTGACCTATTCTTGACTTAGTGATGCAGTAAGCGCTTGGTGGTTGTATCCTGGCAGGTAGTGGTCTCAGTGGTTAAAATGTGTTTGCTTTATATCTTTATATCTTTCCATAATGCTTAGTCTAGGAGGATGTTTTAAGAGTTTACTCATTCTCCAATTTGGAGGTGGAATGTACGATGTGAGATTTCAAGATGAGCAAAAAATTAGTGGTTTTTAGCTTATGCTTATACATCTGCTTTCCAGGAAGGAATTGTGAGCTTTGTGGTTTTGAAGTATGAAAAAAAGTCAAGATGGGTTCTATGTATTAGACTGAGAAAGTGTGTAGAGAGGTACAAGTGGGTAGGTATAGTGTGTATATATATATATTTGTTTGGAGTGCTGTGAAGCATTGTTTCTTGGGACAATCCAGTTGGAGGATTCAACATATCTTACTGCTTTTGGTAGAGAAATGGATAAAGGATAGGGTTACAAACCACAAGATCATTCTTTGAAATAGTTTGCCACTCTGGAGTGGGGAGAGATGATCCTAAGTTGTTCTTTCTAAAACAGAATTCTGTGGCAAAAGTGAAGATTTTTACGCCCTGATTTTCTTTTTTTAGAGTACGATCTTTAGTGGTTCTATAGACTTCTCATATATAAAGAAAAACTCTCTTGTGAGTTAAAAATTATTTGCATTTGGTCAGAAATTCAGGACATGGTTTTGGTGTGAGTTTAATGGAAAACACATCCTTTACAGCTAGAAATATTAGCCCTTGAAGCTGTGTTGCTGAGAGTTTGTTTGATTAGTGTATATGTTTTTATGTGTAGGGAGGAGAGTGGATTGTCTAACGTAAATGGGAATCTTGGGACTGGGCTAGGGGAACAGGACAGCTTCATTTCCATTAATGTACAGTGCTGCAGATGTTCAAGTCTGAGGGAACATAATTTAGATACAGAAGCAAGACTTTTCTGAAGAAAAAAGGCATCCTGTTGCTTCACCAGCACACTAGGACTTAAAAAAACACCACCATTTAAGGTGAGTTTTGTGCAGCAAGAGCATACCCTGTGGCTTGGCAGTCTAGTCAGAAGGATGATACCATGCTGACTTTATAACTAGATCTTTGAACAATATTCTCATGGGTGGTAAATGCAAAACAAAGTAATATCAACTGGCACTTAATTCTGTGAGCTCCCTGCTGGTGGGGCTCTGCACTGAAATGGAACTCTTCCTGACAGGAAGTCAGCCACGAAGTGTGGAGACCTCTGAAAATAAAGTGTGCTTTAATTTGACACCCTGCTGTTTTACAGCCAGTCTGTTTAATTTGAGCCTATGGAAAGGAGGTTAGTGCAGGGGAGGGGTATGAGATTATGGAAAGTTCAGTGAGCAGCAATGCTTGTTGCTGATTTAATACTAATTACAAATATGGGGAACTTTTTTGTTCGTGTTAATGAACCAATTAATGCGTCTCTGTTTCCAAGCAGAACTGCTTGGGGAAGTCAGGATTTGGGGAGCTGTGCTATATACTGGAAGTTCCACCCAGAGAAACTTGGTAGTGATGATGTTCAGTTTATTGTCTGACTTGCACTCTTATTTATATGCATCTGTGCTTTTTGCCTATTTCTGCAACAGGGAAAGCATTTATCTCATCTAGGATTGTTGATGATTTTTCCATGAGTATTTTGCGATAACTTAAGTGATAAAAAACTCATAATTTAGATGATGTGGCAGTCATGATATTGAGGTCTGTTAGGTGTTAGAGCCTAGTTCAGAATCAATTTTGATTCAGAAGAAACAGCTGGATTTTCCAGTGCTCTTTGAATAATTCTGCATACATTTATTTTCATTTCTACCTGAAACCAAAATGGATATATTTTTCTTTTGGTAAATCTGCTTGGTGAGTGCAGGTGAGGATTTACAGTGAAAGGAGCACAAAATTATTATTTATCGTGTTTATTGTAGTGGCAGATGATAATAGAGACCTTTGTTGCAACATGTCGTATATGTATTATATTTTAGTGTAAATAAAGACAATAGATGCAGGATGAGGAATGGAACAGAGTATGCAAGTGGAGTGTAATGGGAGAGATATTAGGTTTTCTGCCTTTTTATTTTCTAAATTGATTTAGCTTCATTTTCTCTAATCTTTTAAGAAAAGTTCTGCATCAGGATAGGATTGCCTAAGGGAATATCAAGGGACAGATTCAGACATCCTGTGTTATGAGTGAAGAGGTGGGATTGGTTTACATACTTGAGTTTCGTTCCCTCAAAGGTAGCAAGAATCTTGTTCAAAATGTGCCTGCATTCTTCATGAGAGTTTAAATAGAAACCAAGGTACATTTGGGGGAAAAGGGTGATACCAGAATCATGGAATCATAGAAGGTTTGGGTTGGAAGGATCTTTAAATATCATTTCATTTCAGCCCCTCTGCTGTATAAAGGAGCTTATGGTCCCAAAACAAGTGTTATATTTCCTTCTTAGTTAAGTTTATTTATTTGAAGCTAAGAACGTTGAGCAGGAAGGTTGCTGCTATTTGATGGTGAATTTTGCTATCAGTAGGACAAGTCCAGAACTACCGGTGCTGCTGTGCAGCACTGAGTTTGCTGTGATTTTCTTGTTTTTTTGTAATTTGTAGTCTACCTTGAAAGGCATTTTCCTTCCTGTTCAGTTGTTTCACAAAATCTCAAATTACAGTCACAGTTAAACAAAAAAAGCACTGAATTCTAGGGTTAGTTGTTATTCCTCAATTTGTTCGCCTTTGTTCATAAAATTTATGCTGGCACTGAAACTTAATTATTTGGATCTTTTCCCTTTGTTCATCTTAGGTTCTCGCTTTTCCTCACGTCTGTTTTTCTGACTCATCTCCTTTGACTTAAGAGTTTTGTGCTTCCCATTGCTGCTTATTTACAGAACTGCTTGGTACTTTGATTTCTCAGTTAATTTTTAAGATTCCTGTTCGTATTCTTTCTGAAGCTAGTCTTTTATCTTGGCATTGAAAATAGCCGATAGTTAAAGAACCTGGAGAGGAAACTGCTGTGGAGAAGGTTTGCTGCTAGATGAACTCAAACCTGACCCTTAATTTTGTTTCATGAGGCGTCATGGCAACAGCCTGCTAGTGGGAGAGAGAAAGGGAAAAGCTGCCTGGGGAAATTGCTTCCTCCATCAGAAACTGGGGACCTGAAAACAGTGATCCACTCATTTATTTTTTCCCCCGTTTTTCATACTTCTTTGAAACTCAATACGAAAATGAAGTTTATGCATTTTGATCAGAGAGATCAAAATGCAGCTTTTATGCTGTGAAATTATTACTGATATAATTTTATTCATGCAGTGGTATTTTTATAATTTTGTATGAATTTTGGATTAAATTAAAGTTTTATTTTATTGCTGTTTTAAGACTATTTGGTGTCACCATAAATTATGGCAAATGCAACTTATCTCAATATTTTTTTATCTGTGCGCTATTGTTAAAGATTGTATATGCTGTAACATTTTATGTCGTGTATCTTTCATAGCAATATATTTTTTTAGGATAGATTTGTGTCCTTTGTAGAGAAGGCTACACTTTGAGAGTAATCTCATTGTCTGACATGCTGACAGGTTTTTTCTGTGGAGTTTTTACTGAACAATCTAGTAGTTAAGTATGTAACTCCAGCTCTACGTGTGTGTAATTTATTTTCAGAATCTATAAAAGCTTACTGTGACTTGAACTTCAACTTTTAAGTATTGAAATTAAACTCTCATTATGGTTTTAGGCATTTACCACTAACATCGTAATACTAGTTTATAGGAAGCTCTGTTTACATGGAATAACCCACATGGTTAAACAGCAGGGGAGTCTTCTGCTTTTAGTTAAAAACCTGCTGTTTCTGTATGGCTTATTTACTACTTCTTTAATTCTTAATGTAGTGTGCTGTGGAATTGAGCATGCAAAAGTCAGCAAAGAGTTCTGTTTTTTGCGTCTAAGGTTATTACTTGCTGTACAATAATAAAGGCACTATTTTATTGGGTTAGTTGTAATTAACTTCAGCACTAGGCATTGATATAAATCATTCCTAATCTGTTTTCTTTACATTTTCATTCTTTTAAACTGGTTTAGCATAGCTTCTTTCTGTCGTCCTTTTACATGAGGACTAGGGTTGTAATTGCTTTTTTGAATTAGGCTGTCGGAAGCTAATGTGCATGTTGGTCCAAGAATTGATTAAGGAACACTGATGAATTTCATGTAGCACTTCCAAAAGATTTATAATAAATACTCTGTAGTGGTGATCAGTTATAACATTAGAACTCAATACAGTGTTGTCATGCTGTGCAGCTGGGAAATTATTTCAATATAAGAAACTGTGATTCAATTTCATAGTTAAAATAGCAGAGAGAATTTTGTGGTTATGAATTAAAAAAAAAAGTCGTGTTCCAACTTTTTCCCAGAGTGTATTTTATGGAAGTAGCTATTGGTATTATAATCTTTGTTTCAGTGTTTGATAAAACAGAGGAAAAATACTGAAACAGTGTTAATCTTCATTTTTCTGCTTAGTCTTAATGTTTGATGCCACAGGGGTGCTGTGCCATTCTGATTTATCAATACACATGCACTGCAGCATGTTCGGTAGTTCCTCAGCAGCACAGATTTGAAACAAGGATTTTGTTTGTTCTTTTCAGTCACCTTTGCAGCACTGAACATGTTTGTTTGTTGAATTCCTTCTGTTTTTCAGGGGTAGATAATCACACATGCACAATCTCAGCCCACCTTTATGTATGGTTCCTTAGTTTGATATGGGTGTGTTTGGGATATTTTCTCACGTTGGTGGGCGTGGTGTTATACCTTCACCTGAGAAGCTCTCTCATCTAATTAATTTTTACACAGCTTTCTCCTAGAAGACTCATTAAAATTTTCAGTATAAAGACTTCAGTTGTGTACTGTCACTAGTGGATTTTTTGACAAAAAGCAATGTCTTTTTAATGGAATGCCAGCAGTAAATACTTTTTATTATAACTGGGTGTGCTTGATAGTTTTAAAAGTCTTATAAAAATAATTAGCTCTTTTTTATAGTTCTAATGGCAGCCTTGCAAGTTTCCCCTGGAGCAGTCTCTAATGAACAGGCCTTGATTTTTCCAGTTGGGCTTTCAGATTCCCAGAGGACTTGACTTCAGACCTTGAAGGGCAGCAGCTGCCATTTGTCTTGGGCCTGGAGTTGCCAAACAGACAGACCATGTACTAATAGGACACATTTGTACAGCCCGAGTACGTGGGACCCCGATAGAGCCCTAATGACCATCATCTGTTGAGAGCTTGTAGCTGGCCAGGGTTAGAGTAACTTTTATCACCCTTATTGAAATCAAACCCTCTGTATTGATTAGTGAGGTAGCTTGGCTTGTTACATAGATGCCGCATTAAAGCTTTCATAGAGAAGCCTTTGTTTAAATTTCAGTAAATCCGAGCCTGTTCAGTAAAGCTTTTTGGGTGACAAGAGGTTCTGAATTTTTAGGATAGTAGTAAATGTTTTTGCAAGTTCTCACTTCGTTTCAGGATTCGGCAAGAGAGATGATGTTCTGTAGAGAAAGGGCCATTAAATATTTATTGAAATAATTTTTTTCTCAACCAGTTTCTGATAATGCTTTTGTTATTTGTTTATGGTTTTTAAATTTTATTTCAGCATATAGGTATTACTTTCTATATACTGGATAACTATCTCAAATGTGTCCCCATGTTATTTTTATGTTAATTTGTGTCACATCATTTCAAAATGTTCCTCTTTTGTAAGTACTTGACATGTGCTGATTTTGATATTAAATTGCTGCGTAGTTTCTAGATATGATTTCCCATAACTCCATGTTGCTTTTAATTTTTTTTCAATGGAGTTTCATAGATTAAAGTAACTGAAGCATGCTTCAACCTTTAAAAGTAATTTATGTTTGCAGAGATTCTGCTTAACATGCAGTCTAACTTTTTTTAATTATTAAGAACCCAGCTGAGATATAATCTACTTTTCACTATATGTTCTTTATTGCTGAGTTCATTCAAGCCTGTAGTGGATGTGGTGCTGAGAGAGTGCTGACACCAAGTGCAAACACTGCTGAAAAGTTCTTGATAGTTTACTTTAGGCACTTAAAGATTAGTGTATCTCTCTATGAACAAGTTTTTCATGCAGATTTGACCTTTACTCTAGGATATAATATGTCTCTTAGTCATATGTTAACACATTTTCCCACCCTGCTCCTTAGTGCCCCATTCATAGTTGTCAGTACCAAAGTCATCCTTCTCTTTTGTTTCATAACCAAAATAAATTATCAAAACTCCACCGGCTTTATGGGAAGGATGGATTAGGGAAGAATTTTCTCTTTTTTGCCTGCTGATGAATATGTGTTCCAACTGCTAGATCTAATCATTAATTGTTAATGTATGTTAAACTGTTGAAAAGGATATTTTTTTAGGTTTTTGAGAAAAATGATTTTTTAAGGAGCATGCATGTGTATATATATATGAATGAGACCAGCAGAACAGTTTGCTATTGGAAGTAGAGCAGTTTTCATCTGTTGGAAATATTTTAAATATTCTGTTCAAGATCCATGGTTAATTGCTTAGCCATCAGACCAGTTGATGGGTTGCTCTTGCAAATGTTTGTATATACCTTCAAGAATGTATGTTTTGGGGTATTCATAGATTTGTAGAATGGCTTGAGTTGAAAATGACCTTAAAGAACATAGGGCCAACACCCCTGCCATAAGTGTTTAAAATATGATTATATTACTTTACCAAGGGTGTACAGCTGAGGAGGGATATCTCCATTTGCTGTCTACAGGCAAGCAGTTCAAATTCCAAACCAACAAAAACATGCATCAACAAAATTTTCTGGGCATTTTTTTGAGTGATTACAGTTTAAGAATGGTTATATTGGGCTAGATAACAGCTCTACTTTGCTTCTCGTCCTATCACCAACTATAGACAAAAAGAATAAAATAGGACAAGTGTGATACTCTTTTACTATCCAGCAACTTTTGCTCAGGGCATTTTCTGAATTGGATGCAGTTTCTGTGTATTTAGTCAATGTTAATGTGTTTATATTTTTGATGTGTACCTATTCCATGTCCTCTTGATCCTATTGAACTTCTAATCACCATGAAATGCTTTTGGTGATAGGTTCTTTACACATTGTATAAAGAACCACCTGCGTTCTTTGTTTTGAAGCTGGTTCCTGCTATCTGCTGCTTGCAGAAAAAGGCTTTTTGGGTAAATAAGAGGTTTCCGAAGTATTTGATCTGGACAAGGATACTCAGAATGGATAGGAAGCCAATAACAAATGGAAAAAATCAAATTCAAGGGAGAAATTTTTTAAGAACTTCACTTACCTGATCATGCCATGTGATTAGAGGCATACTTTGTTTTTATGAAAGGAAATATGAGGATCAAATAGCTTGAAAGACTCTTAAATGCATCTGAGGACTGAGACAGCTGCACATACACATGTAGGTGCAATGACATAAAAAGGGTTGTACAGGTACTGAAGACTGCCTGCTACACTTATCTTGTTGCTGGTCATGGTCTAATCCAGCTTGTGGTATTTTGTATGTTTTGGTCTTTGGCTGTAGTCTAATGCATGCTTTTGGTCTTGGTATTTCCTAGAAAAAAAGTAAATGTAGTAATTTATGAGTTTTATTAGAGCATTTGGTGCTGTCATACAACTGATCATTAGTTAAAGTTAATTAAAAAAACCCCACTGTAAAACAGATTAAATAACCCCAGCATTACTCAAATGGGACAACAGGTCATGATATCAACCTTGAGGGAGATTATTAGTTTCTCAAAGGAGGGGTTTGAGACTACTGCTGTTTAATGTTTTCATTTAATGACCCTTGTGCACTAAGTATCTGCTAATGAAGCTTGTTGATGATATAAAACTAAAGCTGTGGAGGACTGGGATGTATTTTTGCTCACTTCAGAGTTGTGCTGTATGGAAAGGAAATGTAATATGTTATTCCATACAAAATTGTAATTCAGATGAGGTCTGCAGCACCATTTCGGGAGAGGTTTTAGTCCTTGCCTAGGGTATTATGGGGCTAGTTATAGTTTCTGTTAAGGAAATAGGTGACACAATAGACAGTTAGGAAATTTCCTTATTTGACACAGTATTTGAATAAAATGTGATTTCTTACTTGTCTCCTTGTCATGGTGATCTTTCATTGGAGCTATTTGTGATCGTGTCGAGTGTTTCTTGGTTTTCCCTCTGCCTCGCTGTTGAGTGTACAGTGACCAAAAGCATTAGAAGATGATGTCTCTTGGTCACTAAACATTTACAGCCACGGGAAATGATGGTCAATTACCTACAGCCTAGAACAGGTATGAAATTATCGACTCAGTTATCTTCCCTTACAGCCTTCCTCAGAAAAGTGCTGAAATGTGTTTTGTAGTTATTTAGTTGCATTAGTGGTTGAGTTTGAAGCTTTTAACATGTTTTTTCCCTAATACCTTTGGGAGATGGATAACTCAGATGCTGATATAATAATGCAATATGTATACTGAGTGGAATTGTTTGAGAGTGAGCATATACTGTGGGGAAATATTGAATGGATCATGAAAGATGAAGACCATTAGTCTTTTCTTTCAACTATTAAAATAAGCTTTAGGGTGTGTTCAGCTGTGATTTATGAAAATGTTTAGACTAACACCTTCTTTGATGTCTGATGTAGAGAAAAATCCTGAAAAGTATCATGATAAATGCACTTTCTTTTCACTTTGGGCAGCCTCCATCTTTGCCAATTAAATTTTCAAGTATTGGTGTGAGCTCTTTAGAAAGCAGAAGAACAGATGGACAGTGTCATAAGTGTAAAGAATTATTTTGCTTTTTTAAAGTTTTCTCACACTTTAGCTAACAGAATAGTTTCAGTTATCATATATAAAGCTAAATATTTAGAACCTGATACTACATTTAAAACCTCTTAGAAGGATTATTTGCATATTCTGTTTTGTTAGAATATTAGAAACTAAAAGGCTTTTTTTTTGTTTCCACTAGAATTGGTATTCCACTAGAATACATTTATAATTTGTGATGAATAATACATCAGAAGTTCCAATTATTCTGCTTTTAATTCTGACTCCTTGAAAATTGTAATACATTGTTGCATCTTAAACATGATGAGCATGATAAACATGATAAGCATGTGTTTGGCCTTGAAAAACAGATTGAGAAGTCAGAGTTAAAATTTCTCCCCTGCATTTGAAATTTGGAAATCCTTTTTTGTTTTGGTTTGTTTTTTTGAAGGGGGGATTGGGGCAGAGGGGCAGGATTTAAGCTGTAAATTACAACGTTGCTTCAGTGTGTGTCTGATCAAACCTTTGTCTCACTGAGTGAGAGGTAATTCTCCAACACTGAGCACCAAAAAGTGCATCCCGACACTGTATAAATAAACCTCCTACATTTAGAAATCTGAAATTTGTTGAAGACATATTTCCTGTTTTGAACTTTTTCCCTGCCTTGGAGCTGATGAGATTTTTTTAAAATAACCACGGTGATAGAAATACTCATGTAGATAATCAGTAGGATTATTATTTCGTAGAACAAAGAGTAAAAAATCAGGGAAGTTGATGTGGAAAAACACATGAAACTTAACTATCTGTCAGCTGCAGAATTAGTCTTTTGTATTAGATTAGAAGAGTTGAAGAGTATAAATCAAGAGCTGTTATTTGTCATGCTCTATCTATTTGCCTATACATTTTCCCCAAAAGATAAGGTACACATATTTACTGCCTTAATTTTTAACTAGGTTAACTTGTTCCTATGTGGTCTAGGATTAAAAAATCTACTTAGTTTGTTTGTTAACAAATCTTGATTTCTTCTCATCTTTCAAAGGAGGGTAACAAGCCCCAGTGATAGGTCATCTGAGTAGGTTGCTTTTCCCCGTGTCTCTTGTGGGGCCAGGCAAAACCTATCTATGTGTTCCAGAGGTGCAGAATTTTCCTTAGTTCAAGGTTCAGCTGGTTTTAAGGAATGTGCAGTGCGTGTTTGTCTGCCATTAGCATAATTTCAGTGTGTTAAAAATGTTTCATTTTTTTAAAAACATTGTTTGTTAATGGTGGAATATTTGGATTGTTAACAGATTTTTGTAAATGAGTAGAGATGACTGTGTGATGCTGAAGTGAGGATTATTATTAGGAAATATGCCTACTAGGCTTTGAGCTGCAGGAGAAATTTGTGTCTAAGGAATGAGCCTTGTCTTAATGTAAAACAGTTTCTAGCAGTATCATGGTTCAGTAAGGGAAAAAAACCTCTGTGAACCAGAGCAAGTTCAGGATGATTACATGACATAACAAAAGAAAATGGTGGAATCCTCTGTGGGATGTTTTTGGATTTTCTTCTCCCCTTACTGTGACCTTAAGTAAATGTTGCTGCCCTGTTCCTTCATGCTGGCATTCGTTGCTTACTGATCAGCACACAATTAATGCTTTGTGTGTTGCTGATGGTCCTGTAAGTTGCTGAAGCTGGAAAGAATGTGTATGATTTTGTCTCTAAAAATGCCTCTTCCAAGTTTTGTTTATATACAGTTAGTTTTTTCTTTTTTTTTTTGTCTTTACTCAGGAGTGGCAAAACTCTATACAGAAGAATGCTGGCCTGGCCTTTATTGAGCTTGTCAATGAAGGAAGGTAAGTCACAATATTTGATAGCACCTCTTCCTTAGACTTCAGGGAGTTCTGTTCCTTGAAACTTCTAAAAATAATTTTTCTTCTTCCTTTTTGTGTAATTTTCTTTGAGTTTTACAAGGATGGTTTCATGTTATTTAGTACTTTGGTTCAGGTCTAATTCTGAATCTGGGATTTTGTAGAATCTTAATGCTCTTTAGTTTCATTAATACTTTGCTTATCTGTGTGTCATGGATTTTCTTTCTTCCTGTCCTTGTGTACTGGTTAATGTTGAAACTATAATTTGTATTCAGCTAATCTCCTGAGAAAGGGAATTGATATTTGAAAGACATTACTGCTAGGAATTGTAAGATAAGCCTCTGTCTCAAAAATTAGATTCCAGTTGGCTCATTTATTTCTGATATATCTCCTAACTAGAAAGGAGGAGAGTCCCTCTAAGGAAAAAAAACCACCTCTTAATATTACCAGTTAGTTTAATGTTATATCCATAACTTTATATGTATATTATTGGAACTTATAGAAAATGACAGAGCAGGTGATGAGGCCATGCTCTTTGACTTGTAGTCAGTGTTCAGAACCATCAATATTTTCTTCATTACAAATTGATTGTTGAGGCAGACTAAGAGCAATATTTACTCTTTCTTTTAAATGATTTTTTAAAGATGTCTTAATGAGTTAACTGAGGTGTATTATAAGAAATGCCATTCATTTAAATGTAACTTCTGTTAGTGAGTAACTTCAGCTAGTGAGAATCCAAATAGAAAATAATTTTTACATGGTTAGGACAGCTACTGAACTAAAACTGGAATAATTTATCATATAAATTAATATGCTATATAAATATATTTTTATCATTGTAGGAATGGGGGAAATGGCTATTTGAGATTTTTTTTCTCAAGATGTAGATGTTCTGAAGATACATAAAAATAATGGCCATTTTAATGTGTTTTAATGGCTGCATTTCAGTTTATGGTAGGGGAAACACCATTCTAAGGCAGGAAAAACATTTTGCTACTGGTCTTGATCCCAAGGGCCAAGGTAAAGTAACAAGGGTGTTCAGTTACAGTGTTAAGATCTTGCCTATAGTTGTTTCCTATTATGTGAGGCTGACCTGTCTTGACCTTACTTACAAGATGCCTGCTATAAATTTGGCCCTTGATTAATGTTTTATTAGCATAGATAACATAGCGATCCCACACACATGTAAACCACAGTGTAAGGTTCATCTGTGTAAGATGATTATCATGGACAAATCAGTTGCTGAGACTGAGCCGTGCATGGCAGTCACACAGTAGCTATTCAGCTCGTCCAGGTCAAGCTTTCTATCAGTAAACTGTTTGGAATTGACTATTTTCTCTTCAAAACATGCAGTGCCCATCACAGACAGATGGAATCACTCCCCCACCTCCATAAACAACATCAATAACTTAGAGTCTAGCCTGAGCCTGAGTGGTTGTCTCAGGGACAAATGAACCCTTGAAGACTGGGGAGTGTGGTTTTGGTTAGCAGAAAATGTCTGTGTAATTGTTACTTCATTTCATTTCTGACATGTAGCAGAGTTGGGATTTCTTTTAGTTTTTAGGGTTTTTTTGGTTTTTTGTTTGTTTTTTTTTAAGTGGGAACATAACTAACATTCATTATGGTGAAGAGGAGAGGGGATTAATTTTTTAAAAATGGCTCCTTTTATCTGTCTCCGTTTTCCTTCATTGCTGTTTATAGGAGTCTTTATAGTTACTGCTGAATTGCAGTGCTTTGTGGCTTTTCAGCATTCACTAAAATGAAACTATTATCCCTCAAATGATAGGAGCTGTATTCCAGAACTACTCTTTCCTTCTCTTTTTGCACGTTATTTTTCTTGCACATATGCTAACACTTGGACTAAAACATCTCAGACCTTGTATTTTATTCTATTTGCCATTTTTTGTGTATTTTTGCCATAGGATTGTAGATTTAGAAACTCCAAAAGCTGAAGTCTTTTAATTGAAACTTAAGAAAACATCTGAATGATACTGATTTAGACTTTAGCTACATAATTATATAATAAAAACTGAATTTTAAGTTGTTTCTATGAGTGCACAAGAAAATATGTCCAGGTAGTTGTAGAAAGGACAGCACTGGTTCAGCTCATTGGGAAGGATGGCTGTAGGGCACCATGACATGAGAGTAAGAATAAATAAAATAAAGGACTGGAAGAACTGCCTAGAATTTGTGGAATCTCAGAATTGCTGTTGTCTGCTGCCTTGTTGGGGGGAATTTGGTCACCCTGTAATCTTTGTAATACAGTGTTTATTGCTAGATTTTTGGGAATAATGATGCTATTGGATATTCCAACTTGAGGTATGTTCTACTGTTTTTTTTTTTTTGTTGGGCAAATAAGATGACTGAAAAATCTTTCTGGAAGAAGTCTGGAAGGGGAGATGTAAATCTCTTCTTCTACTTGCTTTCAAATGTATTTTTTGCTTTTATGTGAAAGGTATGAATGTACCTCTCTCTCTCACAGCGGTTGGAAGTTTTATGTTTAGGCTTGCCATGTTTTGGCTAGGATTCCCTGGACAGAAATATTTGCAGAAAGTTTGCCTCTGGGACTCATAATATCTGCAGTGTGTGTGCTGCATTCAGAATGTGTTGGTCTGAATTTCCTCATGTTCACAAGTAACTGATGTGTTCCACAGAAGAGTTGCTCCCTGCCTTTCCAGGTATATCACGCCCATTTCATGTGTAGAGCAGAATTAATTAGTTTGTGCCCAGTGAAATTCTGAGTCTTGAACTCAAAGCAAATCTCTAAACAGGAGGCTGGTATGAGGAAATACAGAACTGTAAACCTGCCTAAAATTGAAATACAAAAATGAAGTCTTGAAGTCCAGGTTACAAGCATAGTAAAAAGAAAAAAGCCAGCTTAGAAATCTGGGAAGCTACAGCATGTAGAGGTAAAGGAGCAGGTATTGGAGAATAACCTCTTTCTGTGCAGTAAAAGAAACATCAATTTCAGTACATTGCTATGTTCAAAATTAATCTGGTTTTAATAAAAAGTAGTAAGTATTGTTCTCTGTTATTGTAGTGTCTGGGAACACTATTAATGCTCTTTGAAACATTGTTCAAGAGGTGCCTGTACCCACGGCTCCTCCACGTACTGAGCCATCTGTGCAGCAGAAGGATAGGTTGTGAAATGTTTTCCTTAGCCTGCTGAACTTCTGTCAGTCTGGATTTCATTCTTCGTGCTTGCCTTTCACCTTTGGGTCCTCCCTTTAGGGAGAGTCTGTTTTTGGGCCTAAACCTGAGAACTTACTGCTGAGGGAATTTGTCCACCAGAAGCATCCTTTAGGTGGGATCTAGTTCACTGCCATGGCCAACCTTCTCCTTTAGAGACTTCTGAGGTGCCCAGACTGATTCCTTTTTTGCACCCTGGAACTAATTATGTTTCCTCCTTATGCACAAGATGGTGGAGCTATTATTTATGAGCTAAAACAAGCTCAGCTTTGTTTTATTTCCTTGCATGTACATGGAGAGCCTGATTTCCTGTACTTGACTAGTTAGCGAGCAGCTCCTGTGCTCTGTGAAGGTTAAAACTCTCTGCTGTCGCTGTGATTCATTAGCACACTTTAGTGTGAAGCATCTCTTATGCTGGATCTTGTTTTCTGTATCAGTCAGGGCACTAACAAACGTACTCAAGCTCAAGACCAGGCATGACAGTTATTATCCCCTTCGGGGTGATAATGGGTTTGGCATGGCAGGGGTTGAGGGATCAGTCTCCTAAGCATGCTGCAGCAATTATTCTTTCCAATTTCAGTTGAAGAGACTCTTGAAGATGCTTAATTTTAATTTTCTCAAGCACAGTTTCCTTGGCTGTTTGAAGAATTATAGAACACTGTTCTATGCCTACATTTTTATACACTTGTAAAAAAATGTTCACTTTAAAAATGTCACAAAATGTTTGCTTTTTTGCGCAATCTCATTAAACTAGCAGAATCTATGTATAATTTCCTCTCCTTACCTTTTCTTTTCCAAATCCTTATCTAAACAATGCAACTCAAAACAAATGTATCCATGGTGTTTTTCTGTAGCTTTTTTTTATTGCCACATTCTTTGTTGTCTAATGAGGAATGAAATCTAGTCAAAATTTTCCCCTCTATATCAGAGCATTTTCTAATGTGTCTTTCAGTGTAGTTGAAAACAGCTTTTTTTTTTTTCTTTTCCCAAAGGAAACTTGCAAGGTATTTTGTGCTCTCTTGGATTTAAAATTATTATTTTTGAGACACTGTAGCCTTCTATTTAAAATATTTTTTGTAATTATACAATTAATTGAGAAGTTACTGGGAGAAGAAGGAAGGCAAACAGAATGCAATTTTAATATCCTTAGCAAGTAGAAACTCCATCAACCAACAAAAAAAAAGTCACAAGCCTCTCCAGAAACAACCAAAATGCAGCTGATATTATGCTTTCAATACATGAGTTCTAATAGTGTAAAATCTGGGATGCTGTAATCATCCATATTTCTATAGCTGAGGGGGGGAGGAATTTCAGAGCTGTACTAACAACATATGTCACCTGCTGTTCCTTGTCTTAAATTGTGTGTATTGCTTTTGACTGATCATGGATGCAAATATTTTTAATATTGAAATGCTTGGCAATCAAATTTGCTGGGCAATTACTTGGATGCTTTCTGAATGGAAAATAGGGGACAGATGTAGGCTGCCCCATGCAATTGTCTCTCACTCGCAACACTGCGGTCACTCTGAAGGAATGAGTGTTGGACAGTTGTGTTGCCATAGGAGCAACGACTGTGATGGAAAAATAGTTAGAAAAATAGAGCTATTAATGAAAAAATGGATGATAACTGACAGACTTTGTGCATAATTGACCAAAAAAGGCTCCGGAGGAAAATGATAAATGCAGTCTGGCCCAAAGTAGAATTGATTACTGCCAGTCTGCTCCCCTTGCTGCAGTCTCCTTGTCCTGAGATTCTGATGATATAGAACCTGCACCTTAGTCTTGTTTTGTAAGAAAAAATACATGCTTTCCACATTTCCTTGCTTTTTGACTTTTAACAAACCTTTCTACTTAAGTGGTACGTTTTGTAAAAGAGGTTTTTGATGATTTCTTTTCTGAGTCTTGATGTTACTGTTTTGGTTTGTTTAAAAGAAAAAGAAAAAACAGTTTTGTTAATGTGTGAATTCGAATACATAAGATCATGAGGCTAGACTTAAAACAGCATTTTAAATGTGCTGAAAATTAGGAATTGCAGCCTGGGTGTGTTTCAGAGGTGGACAAGTTTACTTGAGTGGGATTCTTGATGCTTCCTAATTTTTTTGTGTGCATGTGTATGCACTAAAGTATACTGCCGTTTTTAAAGCAGCTTTTTCTTTCAGTGAGTTTTGAAGGGTATGTATGTGACAAAGGTAGCTTTTGCCTGTGAGAATACATAATTAATTTGCTGGGTCTGTGTAAAAGGAAATTCGTAAACCACTTTTGAGCACCTGGGAGTTCTGAAATGTTTTTATAATGTAGAAAATTTTTGATAACATCTGCTTTAAAAAAGAAAATTGTTGCAAAAGTAATAGGAAGTGTTACTCTGTGCTGTATTGTGTGTGCATGGGTGTATTGTACTATTGCTGTCTGATGGGACATTTTCAGAAATCATCTCTCACAGTACTGTGCAGTCACTCTGAAATGGGAACACGACAGTTTTCAATGGGCTCTGACATGTCCTAAGAGGCTCTCCTAGATAGAAAATATTGGATTGGTGCATCTTCCCCTCAGCTGCCTTTATAAAGTTCTGTTTCATTTAATGCTAATGTGTCCAAATCAGCATTTTAGTGAGTCTGCAGTTTTGGGCTCTATGGCTTTCCCCCCCCCCCTATTTTGAGTCAATACATTTGTTCAAAATTCAGTCTTTAAGACTTTATGGACTAACTACATTTTTTGAAAATTTAGTAGAGTATCTGTAAAGTATCTGTGTTCCACGAAGCAATTGTAAAACACCCTTGCAACAGTAATTGCAGTGCTTAGCACATTGAGCAGTCAGATCCCATAGAAGTCCATATGTATCCATGTAGGACATACCCCCTTCTGAAGTCAGAGAATCTCCTACATGATGAAGGAGTCCAAGTAGGAGAGGTTACCTTGCTTGGCTGTCTCCGAGTTCTCTGTTGTGGAGCACCTAAGAAGCTTTTTTCATACTTTGACTAAAACTGGTAACTGTTAGACATCAGTAGTGCTAACCCAGAATTTGCCAATCTCTCACTTGCTTTTGCTTTGCAAATACTTTTTCTGTTTATTTTTTTGCCTCTTGTACCTCTTAATTTTTGCTTTTTGTAAGTAGAAGTTTGCTCATCTAAGCATTCATCGGCCAAAAATCAGAGGAAGACTTTCACTTCTGTGTCTCATAGTTTTACAGCTAACAATGAAAAATCAGTCTATCTCATGTATTTGGCTGGAACTCCTTCTCTCAGTGGTTTAGCACTTCATTCCTGACCTAGCAAAATATACAAGTATATTTTTAACTTCCAGCATGGAATCCATCCCCTTGCTTGTTTTTACTAGGCTGCTCATCTTTTCAAAGTTAAGCATATGTTTTAAAACATTTCAGTCTGGAAAAATTGTGCTTGGGAAGAAAACTCTGTCTGATACCTTGAATCTGGTGTGCACTGCAAGCAGAAGAGTAGCCCCAGTATCCAGAATCCTTACGCTCATAGATAATCATGTCTAACTTCTACAAAACGTGTCCATCCACACTCCATCCACATTCTTCTTGTATTAAGATCAGGAAAATAATAATTCAGTAGTATGTCATAAATAAAAACAAGAGAGAAGAGAATTTATCAGGAAAGTAGAGTGTAAATCAGCAGATTTACCAGCATTTTGGTCTTTAATAGTACTGAAAAAAATCAGCAGATGTATGAGATAATATAAGGCAGGCATGGTCCGTGGATTTTCATACAGAGATTATGAAGCATCAGCAAGAAGGAATTATTAGACTTGATATTATCAATAAGCTTGGGTGTGCATACTTTGAAAAAGACAAAAAAATCTGTCTATTTACTCAAAGAAAGGAAAAGCTTTCCATTTGCTGTAAAAAAAAGTATTTAATGTGTTTTAAATGAAATTTTTATATAACAAAAAGAAAACTAATGTCATCTAGTTGCTGGGAAAAAATATCAGGATAAAAGCACACAAATGGTTAGGGAATTTTTAGTTTGTGTGGGGGTTTTTTTGTCTTTGTTTTAATTTACATTAGTTGCCTTATTAAAAAAACTACTTTATGGGAGAATATGCTGTAAAATATCTTTTTGGTCCGGCATAGGTTGCCCAGAGACGCTGCAGATGCCACATCCCTGAAGGTGGCCGAGGCCAGGCTGGATGGGGCTCTGAGCAATCTGGTCTAGTGGAAGGTGTCTCTGCCCATGACAAGGAGTTGGAGATGATCCTTAAGGTCCCTTCCAATTGAATCCAATTTATGATTCTATATGGTTTAAGCCTTAAAAAAAAAAAAATAAAAAAAAAAAATTATATATTTATATATATAAAAAAGGGTCATCTTTCTGGAAGATCTCCTGTAGTGGAAACAGAAGGAACAGACTTGATCAAGGAAGGAAATGAAATTGTTTTCAGGAAGACATTCATGCTCAATTTGTGTGGGAGGCCAGAGCAGGAACCAGCAAGGACCATTATGATCCTGTAAATCCATGAAGTGCCACTGACTGTCTCAGTGAGGAGAATCAGATGCTTCCAAACATTTTTTTCTTAAGACAAAAAGTGTTTGTCTCTCAAGGTTACCTAATCTAGGTAATTCAGTTTAGAGGCTCTCCCATATGTACAAAATGTGTTGTGTGTATTTTGGAGTTGAGCTAATCCTTCAGCAAGAGTCAGGTTCCTGTCCTTGCCTCAGCAGTGGTCTGCTCACGTGGGAACAGTTGTTTTATTGAGAGCCGTGAGCTACACTTCACAAATTTGTTCAACATTTTGTTTCCCTTAAATGGAAAACTAGCAGCTGCCAAGGTTCCCAAAATTTGTGTTTAGTAGGTGATTAAAACTTCATTTTAAACATATAAGCAGAGGTGTGTTCATTTATACAGGTGCTGTGAGCTCATATTTGCCTTTGATTTTTAATGGTGGCTGCAGACTCCTCTATTATATCATGCCATCATTACATTTATGTAAAGATAGATATATATTTATTTTGCAAAGTTTCATACTTAAGTGGCAAATTCAAAATAGAAATCTAAGTGGTATGCCATGTATGTAGATACTGTTTTCATAAAGAAACTCCAAACTAGATGATAATGCAGCACGACTTGTTTGTTATAATAAAGCTAATCCAAGCATATGTAGTGTTTGGAAAAGGTTGAACTGAAAAGATAGATTCAAATTTAAAGTTCTCGAATGTAAGAAAAAAAAAATTAAAAATCAAGTCTCGGTTTCATCTACCCCTATGTGGAGTATCACAGAGAAAGTGAGGAAAGTGTGTGGGATTAGTAAGGAGAGCTGAGGGTGACAGAAGAGACAACTGATCCATAGGAGACAAAGCTCTTCCTGGAACCTGAAGTGTATTTGTTTTCACTAGGCACACTTCTGGTATGTTTGGACATCGTTGTTCCTGTGTGAGGGAATGTAGTTCTTTGCTTTGTTTGGAACACATCCATCCTTTCTGGACATGCAAAGCAGGTGCTGGGCTGCTTAATGGTTATGTTTGGTAGATAAAAAGGAAAACAATGTTGTAAAGTTAAAAGTTAAAACAATTATTATATAGGGTGATTTCTTAAACAGACGTAAGGAAAGTGGGACTCAGAGTGTATGATTAGTGTTAGATTAAAAGTAGACCTTTTAGAGGACAGCTGGTATTTTTCAAAGTCTGATCAAGCTAGCAGAAGATGCTGGTATAGACAAACTCAGTGAAAATAATGGAATACTGTCCAACTGTGATACATGCAACTTGTAATACAGGATATCAGGTATGTGATGTCATAGTACATGAGCATTTGTGATCCCCTTAATTTTTTAAACAGTAATTAAAAAAAAGTTTATTTAAATGCTTTTGTGTCAGATTTGAATGTGCTACCCGGAGACCATGGAGAAAAAGTCAAACACTTAGAATCTACCCAGACTGTGCAATTGCTTACACAGTTTCTTTTTGCTGGCTTGTCACTAATGCATGCAGATAAATTGGCAGAATTGTATGTTTGTTGCTCAGCAGCTACATCTATTCTAACAGTGACTGAAAACAGAAAAAAAATAAAAGGAGTTGTAATGTGGTTTTAAACTAGTGGCTTTTGTGCAAGCCTCCCCAAACAGTAGGTGAAGTCATGCCTCAAACATTGAGTTGTGTATATTTCTTATTTCAAGACTTCATCCATGGGGAGAGACTAATCCCCCAACTTGGCTGGTTCCTGAGCTCGTGGGCTCACATGGCTGTTGTGCTGCAGTTTGCTGAGCCTTGGAATGAGAGGGGCAGTGAACAAAGAGCTTCAGGTGCTGCTCTGCCTTTGGGTTTCTCTCATGGGAGCAGGCATGTGACCTGCAAGTGTGGAAAAGTGTGCAAGTGCTTCTGAAAGCAAAGGAAAAGAGACAGCAGAGCATCACTCTTTCAAACATACAGTAAGAGACAGATGGAGCCTTATTTCAGATGAATAAGTTATCAGGGTTAAAATTAACGTTGGATGCATTAGAAGACATCCTGCATAATAAATCCTGTGGTTGTGAAGAAAGCCTTTCAGTATTTGAAAGGCTCCGAATTTGTTGAAATGTACTTTAGTTTATATGTGCAAGGAAAGCAAGTGATTTTATGTCCTGTTACTTTTTTTTCTACAACTGGAAGTCTTAGAAAAAAAAGGTTTACTAACAGATATTTTTAAGAATTAATCAGTAGAGCTTGTAATGGATTTATCTGGTGTATCTTTGAGTGATCCTGTGGAAATGTGTACTTTCTAAAACAATGTGGCTCCTGTATAGCCAGTTTTAACTTTATGAATCCCAATGTAACTAATTAAAAAGGAAATGTTTTTAGTAACAATATGTGAGCTCAGAGAATAATTAGGTTGTAATTCAATCTGTCAGCTCTGCTGCCATTCATAAACTCAGGGTTTATGAAGGCCTGAGAAATCTCAGTTTGAATTACAGCTTTATTCTGTACATAACCTGGAACAATGTATATCTTAGCATTTCATTTGAGAGACTGAGAATGTTTTATAATCCTGAAAATATTACTTAAATGTATAATTAAAGTAAAATTTCAATCTTGCATTTGGAGAAAAAACTATATTGCATTGCATTTTTTTAATTTAGATTTTACATCAATTATGTTAGAGCTTTAACTGAGGATGTTTATATGCAAAAACTGCTTACCTTATGTTGTGGTGGATGTGGAAAATTTAATTTTTTTTTTACTTGTCTCTATTTCAGGTAAAACAAATGACTGTCTGGAGTGCTTAGATTTTGTTTAATATTTACTTTGGTTTACTATCAAAATACAATTTTACTAGTTGCCAGAGAATTACCCTCCAACCTTATTTATACTATTTTCTTAGCACAATAAAGTCAGCCATAAGAGCCCAACATATTTGCATACATATACTCTATTTCCAGATTTTTATTTTTGGACTTCATTCTCTTAAGGCAGTTCTTAAATCTTCTCTGTCCTCAGGTTGCTGAGTCAAACCATGAAGGAGCATCTGGTACGAGTGGCTAATGAAGCAGAATTTATCCTGAGCAGACAGAGGGCAGAGGATATTAACCGCCATGCCGAATTCGAGGTAAGAAAGGAAATCTTGTTTAAAAAAAGCAAAACACCAAAGCATAACCATTGCACTGTGTTTGAGGATTCCAGGGAATGATATGGGCTTTGCAGGCCTCAGGAGGTTCCACTCTGAGAGGTGCTTTGCAGTCCTAGGGTGATTTGATAAGTTGACCACTAACTTTGATGGAAAAACAGGCTGAGCAGAGCAGCTCAGAACTTGTTGAAATCTGCACGCTGTAGATTGTAGGGGAAAAAAATCTTATCATGCCAATGGTGTCTTTTCCATTTAGCAAATATCACTGTATGTGTTAAAGCTGCTTCGCATCACAATCAAGATACAGGTCTGAAAAAAACTCTTTGTTGAAGATAACTGGTAACAGCCTGTGGAGTGCAAAATGAGAAATTACTTTCTTTTTTTCTTTTTGTATCATCTGCTATTTAACTAATCCCTCTCTAAACCCATTCTCCTTATGTTTTACATGCCTCAGTATGGTTTAGTCATGTTTTCATATTTTCACTCCACTTAAGGGAATCTGAAGTGAAATGACGGTCTCTGTTTTTGTAATAAAACTTGTATTACTTCTAACAAAAATACAAGCCTGTTTTCTGAATCACTTTAGTCATACCTCCAATTTAGGATCTCGGTTACATTATATATCAGCTTTCCCTGTGCTTTAATTATTGGGCAAATGAAAATGAAGCTAAATCTCTCTCAATTCACTAATATTCTACTTAAAGAGTACTTTGTCTTTCTTCTGACATGTGATATTACTTGTGGTTTTGTTTTGAAAATGAAGCATTAAGAGATTGAAGGCACATTTGTGCTTAACGTATTTCTAAACCGTTTTCCTCTTAAATCTTTACTTGAAAAAATACTCCCCGAAGATGAAAGCATATTTGTCTTAGACAGTGCTTATGTTCTAAAGGTCATCTGTGTTGGCCCCGGGATTCAAGCTGTGTGTTGTCTAATAACATATCTGCACTTCATCTAGGGCTAGTTACCCCCTCCTGCAAACAGAGATGTTGGAAGGTATCTACAGTACCGTTCTGCAATGGTGAAATAGCAGGCATGCTTCATTTATTACATCAAGGGTTTGGCGACAGTCCTGTGGAGATGAAAAGTGCATCCTTTTACTCCGTTGCCTGATAATCATTGGACTGGGACATGCTTGACATCTTTTGCTCTGGATTTATGCAGAAGGTCCATGCATGACATGGTGTTATTGATTAGAAGAACAGCCCACTTTTCTCCTTCCGATGCAAACTATTCACAAAGAGGGGTGTGTGTGCGTGTAGAAAACGTGAGAGAGATGAAGGGTTCTGTCATATAAATACAGGCTCTCTGTGAATACAGTTGTTCAGTGACAGCTGCACTCTTAGCCCTAGTTCAGCCTCAAGATACCTTTTATGGTGTCTGGAAGAAATTTAAACAGAGCATCAACTTACATTTTTAATATGGCTCTGAGTTCTGCTGTGACAAGTCTCTGGGGTGAGAGTTGGCTGATATTTTAGGCTGATGCTGGTTCCAATCTGTCCGGTCTCAGTGGTGGTGGCTCAAGAGGTTTAACTCATCACGTGGAAGTTAAACGGAAAATGCTGTACTCAAGTATCAGCAGTCTGTTTATCCAGTTTACTTTTGTTCCTGTGTTGGAAAAACTTGGATCCAGCATGACTTCCACAGGTAGAAACTGAGGATATACAAATTTTGGATTCTACCAAATGTGTCAAGAACCTGATGTCTGTGGCAGACTTCAGTCAGTGTTGTGTTCCTCTGTGGAAAGAGGAACCATTAGTCATATCTATGTGAGTCTGCAGGTACCACACCAACAATCAGAAATTCTGGTGTACCGTGTTCCATCCATGTCTTTAAGATGTGATAGCTGAAGAAAGTGAGTAGAAGTGTGATCCTGTAAGATTTAGCCCGGAAAAAGTTATGTGTATGAAAATGTTGGTTTGATCACATTTAAAAATGTTTTGTACTTCTAGTAATTACTAGTTGCAGATTTTTTTAAGAAATGATTGGGATGAGATGTGTGGTTCAGATCAGAAGAAAGTTTTGTCCTCTGAGCACTATGGAGAAAGGAGATGAGACTGGTTGAGGAGCGATAAAGGCCCTCAAATGGGAAATAAGGAAAGAACTATTACCGGTTTTTCTTTTTTATGCAAACTTGAAAGTGGTGTTTCATATGAAATAATCCATGTTAACACTGGGTCAGCAAAAATCCAACCTCCAATTTTCTTTTGAAAGATCTTTACTGCTATCTGATTGTAATTCTCCATTTCTAAAAGTCATGGTGAAGATGAGCCTTGCAATATCTGAGTCAGATTTTGAAGAGGTTTGCACTGCATTGCAAGAATAGTTTAAAAGTAAAAGACAAATTGCCTTTTACTTTTTAAAACTGAAGTCTGGTGTTTGGAGCACAGAGGGGCAGGAGGAAACAATGGGAAATTTAGGCAAGCTTCATAATGAAGCTCTCTAGTTGTGTATAGTTGTATGTATTTAGTTATAAATGGGGTAAGAATGGTCATTGTAAGAGGAAGGAAAAGCCTAGGAAAATGGGTAATACAGGAAAGGCACTACTGTGCTGAAAACTGCATCTTAGAAATGTGGTACAAGAAATTATTTGACAGGTGGTAACGTGGGTTCCCAATCCTGTTTCTTAATTCATTGGAAGTACAGGAGAGATGTTTTCCTTCCAAAAGTAGTTTGAGTCATGTCCACCTATCAATTCTTCCCGATCCAGGAGGAGACAGAGAAGCAGCAGCAAATGCAGCACATGTGAACTTTGCTGTGTAAGCTCTGGTTGGGCTTTGCTCAGTCTCCATGTGGTGGGACCCGGCATTGGTAAGAACATGGAGAGGAAGGAATTCTTTCCATACGGTGGGATGACCGAAAGCATAGGAAGAACCTCTGAAGCAAGGATAGCTTTGGGTTTTGTTTTCTTTTTCTTAGGCTTGTTGTTCCAGTTTGCGCTGCAACTTTGGATATGCAGTAAATCTTGAGTGCCTCAGCAAGATAGATTTAAACTAAAAGAAATAGAAAATAAATACTTTCTATTCTACTTGTGCCTTCTCATGGCAATTTTCTCTCTTTCAGAAACCTAAAGCATCTTTTCAGTGCTACCTGTGTGAAGAGTAATTCCATCTATGTATTTAGACATATGGGGAGGTCACCAGAAAACCTGAGACACTCATTTTACAGTATGATTGAGCCTCAAAGAAGGCTCCCTGATGAGGGAGTAGCCTACTTATTTCTGTAAAGAGGTAGCAATGAAACACATATTTTTTTTGCAGTGAATGTGGGAATGTGAGCATTTCTAGCATCTACCTTATAACCTTAATTTTTTTCCATTGTTTCTGGGATTTATATGTCTTTTAGGTATTTTCCCAAATCTCGCCCTTGGTGTTTGGCAGAGTTGAAAATCCTGAAGAGGAACGCCTTTGTGGTAGTTTCATGCTACCACCCAGATTGCTTTCTAGAAATGACCTTGAAAAATGTGGTGATTTTCACTGTGTCTTAGATAATCTGTGCAGACTGCTGTGGAGTCAAGCCGATGGGAATAATTGGATTTGGTGTGAGGAGGGGGAGTGAATTTTGTACTCTAATTGACTTTATTTTATAATTTATGGCAGGAGTGCCCATTGCCTTGGCTATGCCTCCTGTCTTATATAAATCTCTTGATGTACTTCTGGGTGAATATACATATTTATAGAATTCTAAATAAGTAAGCCTGCAAGGTTTTTAAGCCTGTGCTGTTCAGTGCTTCATGTTCCTAGTGAGGCTTTAGTTTGCTATTGGATGGCACTACTGGATTTAGGCAAAAATCTGTGATACCAAGTCTCAGTGCTTGAGTAAAGTATTTTTGATGACTGCTCCAGGAACATGATTTCTTTTTTCTTTTTTTTTTTTTTTTGTCT
>VXBU01016610.1:1159584-1176411 GCA_013400315.1 Bombycilla garrulus | reverse complement strand
TTTTTTTTTGGCATGGAAGATTCACGTGAAAAGTTAGGAAAGGGGGGGAAAATGCTCAATACTAAACTATTCATAATGTACAGTATGGTGTGTGTAGGAGAGCAGTAGAGAGCACCATGCAATAATTTCCAGAAAACTTTCTGTAATGGATGGGCAAGGATTCTTCGTTCTGAGGAAAATAAACCCCTTGGTACTTTTTTCAGTAAAATGTTACTGCTACTCTAATTGGCAAAATAATCTACCTCCTCAAAACATAATTTTTGAAAGATTGTGTGGTGTCATCCCCTTGAGTTTTTAGTCTATTTTTTTTTTTTTTAACTTTGTGTCATCCATAGAAATAGAAAGTGCTGGCATTCTTGTTATTGGCTGTTTCTGTTGATTAACTGAGAATTTCACATGACTTTCCCTTTGCATTTGTTATAAATCATGCTAGGCAGCTAACTTCTCTGCATGATTTCTCTTCAATAATTAAATCTAGCATTTCCAGCTGCTGTAAAATTTGTTGCCCTTTTGTGTTCAGTTATGTTTTTTCATGCGGAAGACTTGGACTTCCTTGCAGTTCTCATTCTTATTCAGTGTCAATTTGCAGGCTGTGGTAATAAACAGAATGTTTTACTTCACGGCTTATGCTGGGAAACGAATCTTAAAACTGGTATTGCCTTGACAGAGGTGGGATGCAAGGCTAGGCAAGCGTTCCAGTAGTGGCTTGGATGGAGCTGTTTGCTTTTTCTCTTGTTGGCAGAAGGCAAAATCCAGCGCTTCCCTTGATGGATAATCTTCTATATTCCACATCTTTTCTCCTTTGCTGCACTACGCATTAAATGTTGGAATACATTATTTGTATCAGAGGAAGTGACTAAAAGGGACTGCAAGTCAATTCTGGCAGAATACCCTTAGAGAATGTTTGAGAACCCTTGAAAAAATTGTGGAAAGGTATTTGGTGTTTCTATATATATTTGTAGTTTCTATAGATGATTGTTGCTTCTACAGCAGCAGCTGTTACTTCCTATGTAATAAGAAGTTACTGTAGGAAAGAAGGTTGTAATTCTTGACTGGGTCCATATTCTCCATAGTTTACCAGTGTTTTTAATAAAAGCTGCTTTGTTATAGAACCTGTGCATCACAAATTCTTCTGTAGCTCTTGCAACATCCTTTTATATTAAGTGCTTTCAGTACACTTAATAGTAATGTCCTTATTTATTAGAAGAAAAGATTTTATAATGATTTGATTTCAGTGGGAATTCTCTCTTTTAGAGTGGCCATCAGTAATGGTTCTCCACAGAACACATGGAGATAAAGGATAGTGCGAGCTGCAGGAATGCACCCTAAAGTTGTTGTCATTAAGACTGCAAAGATGTAATGGGGCAACATGAAGGAAGTTAAATGCTCCTTCACAGAAAAGTAAGGTTTTACAGATATTGTTATGAACAGGCTTGACTCTCTCAAATTTAAATTTTTAAATAAATGCTTGCTGCCCTTTGAATCGGGACGTTTAGGTGTTACAGCACCATCTGTCTGTCGGTAGAAGGAAGAAAAAAAATAGACTTTTATTTCTAAACAAGTTTTTTGAGGTATTATAAATGCTTCACAGAGTGCTGGGCATAGGAGAATATATTTTTTTTTGCCATGGGGAGGATTAACCAATTTTGTTCTGCTGCAATATGTTAGCAAGTCACAAACTAGGAGATTAAATTTCTTTTATTCCTGAGGTGGCATTTTTAGGGATTATTGTCTCATGTGAAACAAAGGAGATGGAGACTAAGTGAAAATCTGAAAAAAAATTCAGGAAGATCATGCACAGTGTTTTTCAATGTTTGAGATTTCAACTTTTTGTGTTCTTTCTCACTTCTTTTGCATATTTAACACATCTACTCATTTTTCTCTTCCTGTGAATGATAAACTTCCTTTTAAAAACTGTTTATCCCCTCTCATGAGTACTGTTACAGATTATTATATTCACTAAAAATTATCAATCAGTTTAAATAATCTACTCTCCGTAGGTCACTGAATTTATCTTTCACTGTGGGAATACATCTGAACTCCATCATAAGATGTTCCTACATGCCCTACCTCATCCTGCCTTTCTTTAAATATCCTTTTGGCATTCAGACTTGATGGGCTGGATCTTTCTTGTCTATGTCTCGAGTGGCTTGTTGGAAGAAATCTAATGAAGCCTGACTTCCTTTACAAAGGCAATGATGGGTCTTGCCAGCGTGTTTATTCCTTTCTTTGCTTTTTGCTTTAAACACAGCTCCAAGTTTGCCTTTTAGGAATTTTAGACTTCTTGCTGTGTTGCTCCTTGCAGTCCTCCAGAGTCCATTTGGGATATTTCTTTCCTCTGGCACTGAGGCAGTTTGAACAAGAACAGTGCAGCTGGTGCCTGTGCTCATCCCTGAGTTACTCTCGATCACCTGAGTGGATCTCAGTTGTTCTCATCCCTGTTTTCTTTTGTAACATCTCTGTTCTGTGGTGGTCATGTGTTCCAGGAGCACTTTTCACGTTTGATCTTCTATTAGTTCTACAGGGACACCTTAATGGGCTTCCTACTCCTGATTTGTTTGAAAAATAATTTAATGCTGCCTTGTATGGCTTTAGGCTGTTGTTCCTCCATGTCTTTTGACCTGCTTCACTCTGTATTTAAAACTGTCATGCCGTAGTTGATATATTTTTCCCTTTTCCTTCTTTTGGGGTCTTCCTGAAGAATGCCATTTTCTTTCTATAGCTTAACCATTCCAGCTTTTTGTTTGTTTGTTTGTTTTTAAAAAAGCCTTCTTTTGGATGGCATATATTTCTTTCAAACCCCTAATATTGGATTTTTCTATACAGGTTTTGTGTTGTCTATAAAAACATATTCCATGTTATTCTGCATCTTTTTTATATTTATAATATGAAAATTAGGCTACCCAGGTAAGAAATTTCTTGCTTCAAATGAGATGTTCCCATCAGCAATGTTGTTGTTCTCACCTATTCATGAAAAATAAATCAGTATTGTTTACCTTATTTATTATTCATGTTCAGATTTTTATGGTAGCTCATGCCAGGTAATGATTCTTAAATAATCCAGACTGATGTAATACAGTGTAAATAGCATGTAATTTTCTAGCACTAGCAAAGCAAATATCCTGTTTGTGCTTGATTGGATATTTTATTCTAAAATTTCTGTCCAGAGATAACTTGTATTGCTTTATATACCTTTCTAAAAACAGTGTTAGGTATTGTTCAGCTTTGAAGAAAAAGCACTTGTGACAGTACACATCTCTCCTATGTGTTTTATTGTAATTCGGTTTGATCTAAATGAGAAAGATGTTACATTAAAATAATTCTGATATTGAAGCTGACAAGGTCACAGAAGATCTTCAGGGTCTTTATACCTGAAGGTGTTTTTTCTCCGTATTTTGACTGGTAGGTTGGACCTAAATAGTCTGCTCAATTGTAAACTTGAACTTATTTTTATTTTCATTTAGCAGTATTTATTTCCTGTTATGTGTTTATTATCTTTGGGCTTCACTGTAACGCCTATTATCCTGTGTCAAGGTGGGCATTCTTAAGGAACAGTTTATTGAAGGGGAAAATGCAGTAACACTCTCCTAGAATACACTCCCACTCTTCTGCAATTTGAAGTGATGCTTGGTGTGTAAAATGCCTTTTCCCTGGTGGTGAGTCAGGTTGGGTGAGGAGACATGGATCACAACCAGTATTTCCTAGAGCACCTTCTGTTCATTACACTGTTGTAATTAATAGAATAACGCTGTTGCTGATAATGGCTGATGGCTACACTCAATGCTTACAGTTGGGAAGCTGACTCCAGCGAGTGTAATGAAGGATTAATTCCAACAGCTGCCAAAATATGGCAAAAAGGAGCAAGGATAAAGCTGAACACACTAGACATAATTTCATATCTAAAATTAGATTATTTTCTATGTTTTATTATCTCAGGTGAAACTCCTGTGCTGTTTTATTATTATGATGAGTTGGTGTCCAAAGATTCCCCTCCAGTTCCTCACATCTCCTTTGTGACTGAACAATTTTGAGTAGCTGAGTGTCAGCAAGGACCTCTGTCAATTCGTTATTCACTCATTCTGCAGACTGTTTTTTACATATATGTTGGAGAGCCTGAAACAAACTGACAGGAGTTGTGCAGTTAATATTAGTTTGACCAGGCTCTTTTCTCGTATTTTCTCTCCTCTCCTCTCCATCTGGAATTAGCCTTACTGATTCTTGTCATATACCCTTTCTTTGGCTGCTTTTTCTTTTATTTTGCTTTTTTGATGTTGGTCTAGATAAATTATGATAACTTGCCAAAATGTGACTTTTTAAATCAAAGTAGTTTGTTTATGTGAGTGGAGGATTTGTGCTTACTGATGTTTTAAGACCTTTGATGAAAGCAAAGATTATTCTTCTGTTGTTGTTATTTGTAGGTTTAACATTTCCACTGAAGGTGAAAATATAAATATCAGAACCATTATGAAAAAAGGGTTAATTACAACATGATAATTTATTTTCTGTTTGCCTAAAGGAACTCAACACTGCTTTTTTGTTGCTGTTAAAACAGACTAGGAAATCAAACAGCATACTTTTTAATAGCATTAGCTTTCAGGTGAAATGTTTTCAACCAGTCTTTATAATTCCAGAATTAGTGGAAGCATTTATATCTTTAAGATTTTTCCATCAAGGCACAGGGAAGCGAATTATTGAAAAGATAAAAATAAATTTGTTTGCTTTCTGTCAGAGTTCATATCTACAGCCAACCTTGATAGAAGACCAGAATGATTTAGACAAGTTTGCTTTGGAGATTCATAACATATGCTTGCTGGACAGAATTGAGTTATCTCTGCTCTGGAGAGTAAGTTATTGTAGCAGGAGCTGACAGAGATGAAGATAACTGAGGGAAATTCAATTACCTTTTAGTGTTTTCCTTCTAATAGGATTCTTAATGTGAAAAAAGATCCTTAGATGATGCGCCTGTGTTGCTTTGTGAGATTTGCTTTGATACCTGCATCCAGAATAAAGTGAACTCTTCTTTTCAGGCCTTCATTAAGGATGAAATATGCATCTGATTGCTAAATGGGTGTTAGCTTTTGATTCAACATATTATCATTTGTAGTTCAGATGTATTTGACAGTCTTTTGGCAGTAGAATTGAATATTCTAAATACAATTTCATTTTCAAAAGTATGATTTTTATGTTAAAAAGGTTGTTTATAACAGCAATTGAAGAAAGAGGTCACAAAATTGTAAAACAATTCCCTGCACTCTAGTGCTTACACTGCATGGTTTTCCTCTCATTTGATTTCTCTTGGAAAAAGCACCCAAGTTACAAATACTATTTATGACAGACATGAGTTCAGGCTGTTGGGTTAAAGCCCATCCACTTGACTAGCTGAATTTCTTGTAAAAGCTCTTCAGTTCTGAAGTTACTGGAGTAGACTGGTGCATACAGGTATTAGGATGTTGTTATTTGTGTTAGTTAAATTATTTTTTGTAGCAACTGGCAGTTAAAATGAAAATTTAGAAGTGACTTAATGAAGGCAGCTCACTCTGCAGCTGTATGTACAAGAACAAACCATTAACAAGTTCGTGTACCTGCAGTATGCACTCATTTAATGACCCCATAACTACTGTCTAGAGCTGAATGTAAAAAGAGAGTTTTAAACTCTGAACCTTAGTAGGGTTGCAAAGTGTGCTTTTTATCTGGATGATCTACTCAAGCCTGTGTACACTGATATGTCTGTAAAAGAAAGAAAGAACAAATATCCTCATGGTAGATTGATTTTCAACCCCAAACCAGGTTTGGATGTGCCTAAAAGATATAGCATACCTGACCCTATAGAGTAATGCACTGAAATTCTGGTCCATATTTTGAGTAGCTATTTGTCTTGACCTATGGCTTCTTGTTTCTCAGCTGTGGTTACCCTCATAATTCTCTTGTTTGGACTAAAATCATAGTAGGAATAGTCTCATTTTTTAGTTAATGTGGTCTCCTGATTGAAGCATGACAAAGTTGATACCTGCAGGTTTTTCTTTTGATGTTCATGAAGGTGACTTGTGAAAATCAGCTTTTGGACAGTATACTGAGGCGCTTAGAAAATGTTTGAAGGTGTTTGTCAGCAGTGCATGAAAGCACTTACAGTTCAGGTTTTTACTTTTACCTGTATTTCTTCCATAGAATATTTTTCTCTTTATCTGTTAGTATATTATTGAGAAAAAAATGTTGCATTTAGTATATAATTTACTTTCTTGTTCCATTGAAAGCTTTGGCCTTTCACTGAGAATGCTCCATTATGAATGCAAAATATTGTGACATGCAGAAATATAACACCTCCATGAGTGATGGTTGAAAAGAGACAGTAGTTGTTTAAATGAGAATTTTACAACTAAATTGATAAAATTATCTGTAGTTTGTAGTAGAGGGGGCTGTCTGGGATCCAGGGAGGTGGAAATGGTGGAAAACTGTCAAGCCACATCCATCCAGGAATGATATTCCCAATCTTTTACAAAGATAGCCTTTTATTTTTGAGTAGATCTATGCAGCTTTTTAGGAAAGCTGCACTAATCAGAATCCTAAACTGGAATTGAAAGCTCCTTTCACATTGTCTCTTCTACCTCATTGCTTTGCAGTCCTGGTTTTTATCTTAACTTCCTTGTTAAGTGGGAATCACTATAACAGAGTTACAAATCCTTTGCTTCCTAATTCATGTTCTTCTTATATTGAAATGTTTACGGAATGAGTCTATCTACTGATTTTTCCCTTTGAGCTAAATGGGAGAAAGCTGAGCCAGTTCCTTTGAGATGGTCTTAGGTCATGAAAAGGAAGATATTTCAGGCAGTTAAGTTGTTCTTCTGGTGATTATTTTGTCAGGGAAGTTTCCAAGTGACTTAAAAACCTCTGGATTACACCAGATAATCTGGAGTCCAGCTGGAAGTGGCAGAGTCAATGCTTGGAAAGATTTACCAATCAGAAAACCAAGCTGTCGTCACTATTCTGCTTCACACAAGGTGTTTCCTGTTACTTTTCTCACCACTCCTCCCTCCCACCTGTTCTCTGCTCACATTTCTAAATCCCTGTTATCCTGAATTGTCTGTTGTCCTTAAAACAGTTTGGGATTCCATCTTTTGTGGCTGGTGCCAATCCTTGACAGATAAAGCAAAGCAAAATTCTTAGTTATTGGATGGGTTTCTGTATTGTAGAGATTGCATGGAACAAATGTTGTGATAACTTGGGACCAGAGGCCAGGGTTGGCCCTGGCCTCTCTCCACTACCACCAGCAGGACTTGGCCATCCTCAGCTGTGCTGGCTCCATGCTGGCCCTTGGTCCCAAGCGAATATTAACTAAACAAAAAAATAACAACAACAAAAAAATCAGATATTCTGTCTTCTAAAATATTATTGATGTTTTTTCCTGTGCTGCCTGTTAAAAATCCCAAATATATAATTTCTAAGCAGTTGAGAGCCCTGTAGCCAGCTTCACTCAACTTGGCACTGGCCCAATGCTGTTTTGTGAGGCAATTCCATATGGTCGGCATGAGAGGAGGGAGGAGTGTTTCCTGGGTTATTTTTGAGTCACAGTTGTTTGAAGCTGTTCAGAAATTTGGAATATTAGAAGTAGATTATTGGCTGGAGTGTAACTGAAGCTGTTAAAGTGTGTGAGAGATGTTGTTACATGGCTCTTTGGTATGTCCAATAACTGTTGCTTACATGTGTTTTATATAATGTTTTATGTAATTTCAGTAGTTTCTTTTGGTTTTGTGCATGCTTAGTGGAAGCTGCTGATTTTGATTAGTCACTGTACTTTACTTCAAAACCTATAATTTTAATGAGTGAACTGTAATTCACACCAAAACTCAGATTTGTGTTTTAAAAATCCACAGAATTTGTGTTGCTTTTTTATCATTCAACATGGCTATTGTGCTCTAAACATAACAGGCTCCAAGAATTGAATTTATTATTTTATACTGAATTAAAGTCAATTAGCAAAGTCTAGTCAAGCAGGATTTGTTCATTTGGAATGTGTAATCTGTTTTGTGGTTTTACACCAACACCCCTGAGTTCAGCTATTGGTAGAAAATGCTGATATCTGTATTGAGGGCTACTATGAAATCACCCTCATACCATTAACACAAAACAAAACCAACAAAACAACCAGAGAGGAAAACCTTGCAAGCTGAACTGAAACAGAGCCAAAATCAAAACTAAACAAGAACATCAAAACCTTGAAACTGGTTAATTTCCCAAGTTCTGAAAAGTAACATTGAAATGAGAAATAAACAGAAAATTTAGGAAGTGGCTCTTATATATTCTATGTAAAGGTAAGCAAATTGTTTGGAGAGTAATTTTTTTAATTAAAATTGACAACATAAAGGATGATGCCAGTAGAAACTGCTTGGTGCTACATAGTTCTTCATTTCTCTGAAGGGAGCAGAGCATTGCATCTCTGAAGAGTTGCAGTACTGTCTCGCACCGTTGCAGTAGTTTCATTTACACCAAGAGACCAAGAAAATACATAAATTTGAAAGCAGTATTCTCAGTCTGTGTTCCATATTGCTCAGGATAAGGATCTAGAGTTGTATGAATTGGCGTTTTTCACTTAAGACTCTTGTAAAAAGCCCTGAGGCTGTTGTCTTCTCATGCTTTCAATAATGGGAATATTTCAAATGCTGTCATTTTATGGGTAGTAAAATCACCCAGTTATAGAAGAAATTAAATTATCCTCTCCCCAACAATTTTTAGAGCCAAATGTCAATCTTTCAAGGGTGGCAGAACTTTTTCTGAGTAAAAAATGTTAGTTGAGAAAAACTTTATATATATCTCATGCTTTCTGAAATTAAAAATCATGTTACCTATGTTACCTTAATGCATGAGAGCCAGTCATGAAGGACAAAGTCTCATACTCTAGGTAGAATGAAACACAACACATAGAATACTGGGAAAAAAGGAGAGGGGAAAAAGAGACTTAAAACAATTTACTTTTCATAGTTTCATGCTACAGGAACTTTGACAGGAGGCTTTAAGATAAGGCAGAGGTTAAGCCAAAGCTGAGATTGTGACTCTTAACATGTTTCCAGAGTAAGTGACTAGAAATGATTTTAAAGGATAAGTGCTATAAAAGTCCATATTGACCATATTTTAAAAAATCCTTCTCTTTGCTTCCGTGGTTTTTTTTTTCATTTTCCTCGTCTTTGCCATTTCATTGTCATCTTAATCAAAATATCTTGCTTGTAAAATACTTAGTCCTGGAAAGAATAAGCCTCTCAAGAATCTTGGTTTACGAAGAGTTAAAGAGCAAGTTTGGAGTGTAAATTAGAAACTTGTAAATTGGCAGCACTGAACATGTTATTCTTGAATAGACTTTGGAATAGAATTCCATGTAATCCTTCCTTTTTCACAGATTCTCTCTAGTAATTTAAACTTTTTCTGACCAAAAAAGCCCCAACAAACCAAAACCCACCCTTAATACTTTTCCGTAGTAATTAATTAAAATGTTTCTGCAAATACAGATGAAGATGACTTAATGGCAGTAACTAAAGAGCTTTTTTCCATGTGTGGGAAGGAAGCTATTTGCCAGCAAACCTGTGTTTGTCCTATTTAGCAGTGTTACTCAAGGATATGTGCCAGGCAGGGTGATCCTTCTCTACTGTGAGAGGCTACAAAGCTTGAACTGTCAGACCTCAGGACCACTAAATTAGCTCTTGGAGCAACCATGCTAGAAGCTGGTGAAGGACAGATGAGTTACCTTTTGAGTAATGAATTTGTGTTTGTAAGGACAATTACATGTTTTAAAATTTTTTTTTAATTTTAATTTTTTAATTTTCCCACTAAGCCTCAAAAGTGACATCTTTAGGAACCCAGTCAGGTCTGAAAACAATGTGGTATCCAAAGTACTGATGTTTATTAAAGATGTGTTTGTCACTGACATGCAGCCCGTCATGGCAAAATAGGAAGTGATTATGCCTCTCTGCTTGTTATCTCAAATGAAAGTGATCTCTCTGTTCTTTGTTCATGAATTGATAGATTTGATACATTTTCAAACTCCTGGATTAAAGTCAGGGTTGTGTTCTAAATCCAAGACTCTAAACAGGGAAAGCTGAGAAGAGCTTCAGGGGATGTATGTAGAAAATAGAACCAGAAACACAGACCCCAGACTGCAGGGATGTCTCAAGGGGCTAATCTTTCTGCCTTTTGGAAAGCTGGAACTTTACATAAGCTTGGAAACTGTTTATGGAGAGGGTTTTGGCTGGAAATGAATATTCTTTGCGTGTGTTTTGCAAATTTATAAGGAAATTTAGTAAGTGTTGCATAGCAGGAGTATCAAGCAATAAATAAAAAAATCAATAGAGGCATGTTGATTACTTTTGTTTAGGATTCTACCTACAATATGAATGTGAGCTATATAATAATGAATCCTATACAGAAATACACATTCTCCAGGGTAAGTGTTGAGACCATTAACATAAGTCAGGTGTTAAATACTGATATACCTAAGTATTTATAGCTGTCTCTTTGATAGCTATAGAAGTTCAATAATTTTAAGTCATGCAAATGCCTTTCAGTTTGTTTTTTTTTTTAATAGCCAGAGACTTAAGCCACATTTATAGTGACTTCGTTTGAAACTTTATTACAGAATGCTCCATTACCACTTACGATGGGAACTAGTGGTACAAGGTATTTTGTAATAAGGTTCCAAATTATCCTTTGGTTTATCTGCTTGTCTGAATATTCTGGCTACATTTTCCTACTCTTTGAGAATGTCCATTTTTTCTATGTTTTAAGGTATTATTGTTTCCCCACTTACAGAAATGCACCTTTTGCCGCTAGAATGAAGAATTATTCAGAATTAATCATATACATAACTTGTGAAAAATTGCTTTTTATGTGGTACCTTTAAGGGCTTCTTAACTAATAAGTTGTGTTGTTCAAAAATCCTCACTGATGTGTGTTACCTGCTCTTAGAGACTTCATTTCAGGTTTAGCTGTGCCATCTGAACTGCATGTGACTTTCAATCTGTTCAGGTGTCACTCTTGTGACAAATCTTGGTGCTGTGAGTTGTAGAAGAACTGTGCTGGCAGTGGGATGTCTGGAAATCTGAATCCTGGGGAAGCAGCTATTTGGCTGCTGGAGCCAAAACTGCTGAACTTGTTCCCACCTTCAAGGCAATGGAAATCCTTCCTGTACCTCAGTGGCATGAGGCAGTTGGAGAGGTGGTAAGGGAACAGTAAGGGAATGAGTGAGGACATTCCAGAGGTTTTTATTTGGCCCACTTCAACACTTGTTTGGTTTCAGCTGATTAAAAGGTATTTTACCCCCTTTTCAAAACTTAAGTTGCATAGAAAGGACAATATGAAAAGATAGCAAAACCAAGTATCCAACACCTGTGAAGTAACACACCTTAAGTGTGTCATAAATGTGACCTTAATTTGGCCCTCACTAAGAATGTGTAGTGAATCCTTAGGGTATGTAAGCATATATCGTTTTTTGGACAGAGTGGATGTTCCTTAGAAAATAAGGAAGTGTGTCAATTCCAGAAGTTGTTCATGGATTTGATTTGCTTGTTGCTCTGGACTAGAAGTTCTTCAGTGAATGCAGCACTAATCTCTATGGTAGTGTTGGTGCCACTCAGTGTCACAAGGGTGATACAGTGTGCTTGGGGAATGGGTGAAGAAATCATCCCTGGCTCCTTTGCTTAATGTCAAATCTGAGAGTGCAGAGCCACCTGTGCATTAGTGCTGAGCTTTACTGTTTCTAGAGCATAGGGAATGGTACTTAGACTCTTTCTAGCTTGAAAAATGCCTTGTGCTTGGAAGATGTGAACCCAAAAAATGTTAAATTTATTGCCGAAGTGTGTTGCTTTTAGGCTCTTAGACTGTTTTAAACTAGAACAGCATGAAGGGACTGCTGACAAACTGGATTTGCAAAAGAGGAAGGGAGGAAAGTTCCTATCCTACTGCGTGTTGTGTATGGAAAATATTTGGACATAGGTACAGTAAAACCAGGCCCTTGGGTTTGAAAAGAATATTTCTTCCTGCGTATTGTTTATACCAGTGGTTATCAGTGATGCTTAGAGAGACAGAATATTGGAATAATGTAGCAAATCTCAGTTTCTAGCAGAAAGGAAGAGCTCTTACTTGTTTGTGCAAAGCCTTGTCTTGGATTCTGACCCGAGGGCACAAATTATATCAATTAGATAAACATCAAAGAAAAAGGCGAAAAAAAGGTGGTGCTAGTGGATACTGCAGAAGAAATCTGACTTCATTTGTCTCTGGTCTTCACTATTTCTTTCTTCTGACAGCTGCTTTTTTTCCAGTTGAACTCATATTGGTTTGTCTCATTTATGTACTGTAGTAAATTGGGTTAATTTGAAAGATGCAATCTGCATGAAAGTGCTGTTGCCTAGTGTTTATTTGGGTTTACTAAAGCTTAATTCTGTGAGACTTGAAGGTAAAAAATAAAACTGTCGACTCAGCACAGATTAAAACCAGATGTCTCTTTGAGATCCTTGCATTTCTTTCTAATCACAAACCCAAACTGAGTGTGGTAGATTTTTTTCTGGTCATGCCCATAGTTTTACCAGTCTGTGTTTGGTATGATCTAAGTCAACTGCATGTTTTTATTCCTCCTCTTGTTATTTTAAATGCACTTTTTTTTTTTTTCTCCCCCTCAGGAATGTCTGGCTACAAACCTAATTTTTTTTCATTCCTACCTCCCTTCCCCCCCATGCCCCATTTGTATTACAAACAGTTGATTTAGATGCAGATTCTTTTTAATGTTGAAATCAGATAAAAGGCTGGAAAAGTGGATAAATGAGGTTTGGAAAACCATGGGTTCAAGAGATGAGAAGCCATTGCATTGTGGTCAGTCCATTAAAACAAGAAGAAATAGAAGAGATACTTTGATAAGTGTTCTGCTGGTGTTAACCTTGATGGCTGTTATCGGGGGGATGATGCTGTATCTATTTCATTGGCTTAAGCTTTTTTCATGCTGAGAGAAATCAATACTTGGAGTCGTTGGATGACAGAGGCATCACTTCAGAATTGACGGTGGCTGTCAGACGTTGTCATTGGTTGACTTTTGTTCGCTGTTGAGGTTTTAAGCTTTCATTTTTCTAAGTCTTATTCAGGAGTCTTTGTAAGATTTCCCTGGGTAGCATTTTTAGTCCAGACTTTAAACCTCAGGTCAGAGGTCAAGTGCAAAGATCTGTGAAAGCAGAGGGCTGAGGAGCTCCTTCATTTACTGAAATATCCGTATTTGCAGGTAATTTGAATTAGTGGCAAGACTGTGCACTATCTTATGGATGGCTTTTCGTCCTAAGTGACACCCTCTGAGACAGGTTGTTCACAAAGCCAGTAGCTTTTAGCTAAATTAGACAAAGGAGCTGGCATATGTAAAAGTGTTTGGTGATCTCAGAATTGAAAAATAAAAGTAAAAAGGTGCAACATTTCTTTTAAAAACCCAACAATATCAAACTTTTGAATTGCTTGTAGAAAGCATTACATTGTAATTTTGGGGCTGCAGAAGTGCACGATGCAGATGGTACCGTGCCGAGAAAATCTTTTACTTGACATTTTTGTAAAGATCAAAGATAAAATAGTTCTGAAGCCTAGGTTAATCCTGCTCTTCACTGAAATATAGATAGCCAGAATAGACTAACTCACCCTGTCAGTGTTTCTGGACTATTTCCTGCATACAGAATGCACTGTATTTTCATATCTATAGCTTGCCTCTTGGACGACCTCATGGCCCTTCAGAATTCCAGTTCCTTAAAATGAATCTTTAGATAACCTACTTGTTCAAATTGCCTGTAGTCTTGTCCAGGCAGAGAATGGGAGAGAGGAAAAACCTTGTTCTGTGATAATGGAAAAACCAAGCGTTTTGTCCTATCCTGGATGAAGGGCTGGAAAGCAAGGGTCTTGCCTCTCTTCCATGCTTAATACACTTCTCTTTGTAAAACTTTCAACAATCACTGAATTTAAGAATTTTTGGAGATAACCTGTAAGATGTGTATATGAAAATGCATTTTTTTCTCATTTCAGCACTTTGTTTTATCCTAAGTGTGACTGTACTACTTTTGTGATTACAGTTTTGTTGCACATGGCCCAAACAGATAACAGAAATCCTGTAGGCCAAAACAGCAGTGGAAGGAAGGTTTGACAACTCTGTTTAACTGTGTATCTTAATTGTGAAACCGTATTCTGACATGACAAGGGTGCACATTGCAGGTGCAAGAGATCAAACCCTGAAAAAGAAATAGAACCGTAAAAATAAATTTTTGAGATTGAGCACAAACAGAAATCAAGCTGGACTTCTATTTTACATAAATGGAATGATTGGGATTTAGTGTGAAGTATTGACTGTGTATATCCTGGTGTTGCATCTTTGGAAGTGGTGCATCAGGTGAACCTGGCATCTGAAAATGGGAAAGGAAGAGAAATAGGGACTTTGTAGTGCTTTCTGAATAATCTAGTGGTGATTGGCTACTTAGGATGGGTCATTTTCTGATTCTTTTGCTGGAACCACTCTTCTTTCACTCTTGTCTTCAAAGTATTTGAGAGAGGGAGGTGGAGAAATAATTTCTATTTGTTGTATATTTGGCATATATCAAGGGTAGAAACTGGACCACTGCACAACTGGTGAGACACCAGTGTGATCAAAGAGAAGGTTATTCTTGCAGAACTTCCTTAGGGTTAGTAACTATATATGCATGTGACAGATATCTGGCAAAACTGTGGCTGGTTTTTGTTTGCAAAATATATCTTTTAAAGAGCGTGCAATGGTTAAGAGCTCTTCCTAGAGTGATGTTATAATTCTGTGGGATTACTGCCTGTGGGAGCCTCTCAATTTTGGTGTATAATTGCAAATTTCTATTCATATCGAGTGGTCAATTTCCTGAAAAATGGAATCCTATTTCCAGTTTATAACAGGCTGGTTATGTTTTCATGGAAGTTGTCAGGACAATAAAATACCATTTTTTTCTTCGTTTGTCACAGCTACATTTTGAAAATCCTTGTTGGTATTTAATGAAGAATGTGTTCAAAATCACATCATAAAGACTTTTTTTTGAAGAGGTACAAGTTCATTATATCTCTTACAAAACATTCTAGTTTGATTTCCATTTTATCATGTTTTAAGGTCAAATGTGACTTTAATGTTCCATAAAGAGACAGAGATTGATAATGGGGAAAGAATAACCCTCTAATGTGATTTATATCTATGGATTTTATGTCAGATATGAAAAGTTGCTGTTCAAATTGTAAAGGAGGATCCATTAAAGAGCACTTTAAAACATTTTACTACTTAGCTTACCTTATTCACTTGTTTTTAGAATTCTGCCCTTTCAGGCAACTTAAAAATAACAGCTCGTGAAACATTTACAAAGTGCTGAGGAGAAATCGGAATCATCATGGGTGCAAAATAGTTCAATGTATTGGAAAAGACAGCTGTGTTCAGAAAGAGCTGGAAAAATCCTGTTTAGTATGATTTAGTCATCTTACATTTTTGTGAAGAGGGGTGGCAGAGTGCTTCATGTAGGAATACAAAAAAGAATTTTTGATGTCTTATTGACTTGGAAAGTCAGCTGCTTATTCTTCAGTCCTCCTGGATGTCTGCTCATCAGGTGAGCATTGTTGTAAAGTGTGGGGAAATTCTGAGGAAATACCTAAATATATTAAAATTGTTAGAATGGTTCCTTAAAATTTACATCTGTTAGTACATTTTTGTTGTCTAGTGTTTGTGAAAGTCTATGCAAGGCCAAACTTTATTTTGTGATTTTTTTCTTCACATTCTTTCTATCTTTCTGTCCCTTTATATGACATAAATATTTATATATACACGTATAACTAGCATTCATAGCTTTTTTTTTTTTGCAGCAAGTTTCTGGGGCTTGTACATGTATATGGATAAAGTTTTGCTGCTGTTTTAACTATAAAAAGCATATGATATTGTGCTGATATCTAACCTCAAAGAAATAATTGTGCTAGTGTCTGCATCAGCTGTGCTTCACAAAGAAAAAGCAATTTTTTCCGTTGTTAGGCAGACATTTGTGTCCATTCCACTAACTAGATCATGGAATAATCCAATCATTGACAAAGGCCAAAATGCTTTGTCTGGCATATGTGATCTGTGGAATTGCCAGATGAAAACTGAAATTACAGACAGAGAGAGCTGAAGTGGGGAAAAGCCTTTATTGTTTCTACCAATATTTGAATTTCTTGTGGGTTTTCATGCACAGAAAAATGGGGTTTTGGGTGAGGAGGTGATAAAAATCTGATGCCTGTTTTTTGAGTTCTCTATAACAGGCAAATTTTCAGGTCAACAAACCCCAAAGCTGTAAGACAACATTCTTACAAAGGATCTCTCATAGTTTGGAGTTCAGTTTGTAGGCGTTGCTTACAGTTCTTATTTGCTAGAATTTTGTTTTGAGCAGGTTGGTGGCAGGAGATGTTTATACAACAGGTATAATACTGCTGGGAAGGTTACTGACTTTCCTATGCTGACCTGCAAATGTGCTCAACTTTGAGAAGCCACCTAGTAAAGATCCATTTAGTCCTCAGATGCATTTTGTTTTCTGTCTATCTGAAAAAAATGTGGATTTTTCTACTTAACTTTCATAGATATATATATTTATATAAGCAACAGCAAGCAGTTGACTCTCTAAATCTAATCAAGAACTATGGGACTGGAGTGCTCAGCTAACTGACGTTCATTATTCTGAAATTCGCCGTTGTTTTTATAAAGCTGTTCACTTTGTTATAGGCATAACCACTTTTTTTTTTTATGTTTTATTATGAATCGGGCCATTTATGACCATTAATGTATTGGCTTTTGCTACATTTTGA
>VXBU01016610.1:1147084-1154584 GCA_013400315.1 Bombycilla garrulus | reverse complement strand
GTGTTGGCAAACTCCAATTTGGGTGTGCCCATTTTTCATTGCTTCTTTTTCCAAAGAGATGACTTTTGAGAGAGATATATTTTTGAAAAGAGTTTCATTAATAAATATGAAGAAATTAGTGTTTGTTTGTTGGTTTTGTTTTGTTGTTTTTTTTTAACTCGGGTCTAGTATACTGAAAGGCTGAATGCAACCTTCTTTCAAGAAGGGACAAGTTGAGAATTTTCATTCAGTTTCTCTGGTGTCTTTCTAGAGAGGTATTATGTTTTAATAGATGTTGTAGGATTAAAATATGTAAAGTGCTTGTCACAATGTGAGACTGAATGCAACAACTTCCAAGGAGAGCATTTCCATCTTATTAAATTCCACAAATTCTGTTGTACCTGAAGCTGCAAATCTAAATTAAATAGTGAACTCAGGTGACAATAGAACAGATAATAAGAATAATGAAACAAAATCTAATTTTAGAGATTCTATTAAATGATTATTTGTTTGACTTTAATTCTTCACTACCAGTAGCAATGCTGTTTATTAGCTTGGTTTTGCAAAGTAGTGAGGCCACTGTAGAACAGCCAGTCTCAGAGATTGTTTGGCTCATCCAACAAAACCAAGTCTTAATTTCAGGTTCTCAAGTCAAAAAGTTTTTATTTTTAGGCTGAAGAAAATGATTAGTGAGGTCAGCAGGATTAAAAGCAGGATTATCGTAGGATTTTTTTTGAAAACACTTCTGGAGTTTGTCTCAGTCAAGAAGGATGACTGTAGATCATGTTTAACTTTATGCACAGTTTCTCCAAGGAAAATGTTGGGATTAAGTGGGGAACCTACAAAACCTCAATGACACAGGTTGTTATTGTTGTTTCCAAAAGCTTCATTATTATTCTGAGACCTTTTGCTGAAGAGCTTCTTGCTCTTTCTGGGCACAAGGAAGGAAGCAGCAGTTTGATGATGCTCACTCATTAATAAACTGATGGGTGGTTGCCTGCCTGTAATGTGAAAAGGCAGGTCTCCAAATCCCTCTTTTACTGGAAACACAGGGTGTTTGGATATTTTCTCTTGGGAGAGAAGTAGTTTTTTCATTTCAAGGCAAAGACTTGCGGAAGGAATTTCATTTTCATCTTCCACAGCCCATATCAGTGCTCAGACAGAAATATGACTCGCATATGCAAACACACACAAAAAAAAGAAGAGTTTGTAGTAGGGAAAGGGCACAACAAGGTGCATGGGTTCCATCAAGATTAGAATGAATTCCAGATGAAAATAGGCAAATGGAAGTTTTTTAGTAGTTGTGCACAGATAATTTTCATCTTTGTGACTAATTTCTTTTCTGGGTTTAGAGACAAATAAAAATCTTACTTGTGATCATTGTGCAAATATAGAAATAGTTCCTAATTCTGACTTCAAAAATTCTGCAAGAAGGTGTTGAGAGAGACAACAGAAAAAATGAAGATTTGGAAATGTTTGGATTGTAATCAGATGTACATTTTGATGTGTGTGGTAGTTGAGAACAAAATGCACTTAATTCAGGGCTGTATCATAGAGAAATAACTGCTTTTGACAGTGGTGAAAGAGTTGTAAATGACAAAGAATGGAAGGTAGAGAGTTTGGTTTCAGAAATGTTTGCCAACAGGGCTTTTAAATGGTAGTGCTTGGGGAAAAAAATTGACTTGGGTGGCTGGAGGGGAGAGTTGAAGCTTAGTATAGACATACAAAAAACATGATGGCCTGGATGAGGAGCATAACTGAGAGAAATACAGTCAGCACTGAGGTCTTTGAAGGTACTGCACAGTGAGGAGAGCAGGAGAGAACACAAAGCCTTGCCTGAAACAGAAAAGGTTTTTCAGTCCAGCGATAGTGACTAATCCTCAAAATGAAAAGAGGAGGGAGATCGGCTGCCATCCCACAGATGTAACAGAATTTACTTCTCAAATGAAATAGGTTATGCCTAGGAGTGGTTTTTTTTCCCTGAATGGTATTCTGTGATCTATTAGCTATCATTGTAGAAAAGACTTGAAAACAAACAAGTCCTTCCTCCTCCAACTTTACTATACTTACTGTTGCTATTATGTTGTTAAAAAACTTGATCTCGCAAAGATAAGCAAAGATGAATTTGAATTTGCTGATTTGCTCAAACTGGTATGGGTAAATTACCAGATGCTTTGCTTTCTATGTGTACACAGAGATATAATTATGTAAAATCTTTGAAAACAATATTATGCTAAATTATTGAAGTGTAAACGACACAGACGAAACTTGTGCTGGGAAGAAACACTGTGATGATAGTTAAATTACACTTTCTTTAATAGCTTAACAGAGAAAAATCATATTATCTTTTATTTTTTTTTCAGGTGAAGATACCAGTGTATTTTTCTGGATATTTTGAGCAGACAGTTGCTTATTCAATTGGTTTTTACCAGGGAGAGGAAGCAAAGTTCAATGTGGGCTTTTATGTATTGTAGGATGGTACAGCCAGGTTGTGTTGTTCTTTTCCTTAGAAGCCTTGTGCCTTCATCTGCTTGATAGTTTTATCAGGATAATGTCATTGCATGAACCTCTCTGTAGATTGTTACCAGAAATAGGAGTTGTGTTGCTTTAATTTAAGGCAGGTCCCTAAAAAAAATCCCAGCACCTCTGCAGAAGGTCAGTCTTCACAGTGGAATTGCATCAACAGCCCAGAGGGTTGCCGGTGCTGGTCAAAAATCCTATTTTTTCATACTCTTGGCTCCTGTAGATCATCAGAAGCATGCAAGGCAGATTGGACTGCTGAGGAACCAGAACTGCAGTTTGATGCCTCTGTGTCCATGCTGGGGCCTGTGGCACTCACCAGCTCACTGGTGCATCTTTTCAGTGTGATATGTAAGGCTTGGGGAGGTAGAAGCTCATAAAACTGAGTGAGAGTAAGATTTTCAGAGAATAAACAATCAGAGTCACTCTGCCAGCGTAAGCAGGTGTTTATTTTTTATTGTTTCTGGAGTTTGCTATTTAATGGTTTAGAATGATTACTTAGAAATCACATCCTATGTTTTTTACTCCTGCTTTAATCAAAGATTTACTTAGAAATAAACTGCAGAATAAGTAAACCTCGAAAAGAATGACATATTACAATGACAAGAAAAAAATTTGAGTCTACATTGTAAAAAATTCCATTTTGTTATTGTTTCCTTTGGTGTAGGAGTAATCTTCATGCTGAACTACTGTCTGATATAGGCAAGTCCAGTACTGCAAAGAGGGTCAGAAGTGATGAATCTGAAAGCAAATTGAAGTGTTGTGCAAAGCAGAAGTGAGAGGAATCATTACAAAGTCATTTTATGATAACATTTACTTTTCAAAAGCTAAACATTGTTCTTGAGATTAACAAGAATAACAGTAATATGACATGTGTATGAATAGCTGAATGTATAGTGGAGTTGGTAAAGTTTTCCATATGCTGTGGTACAGCTTGGCTGTGTGACCTTTCAAATGTTGCTGAAGTTGAAAGTTTTGGAGTTCTGTTAAAATATAACATACACACATACATATATATATACATACACATTTTTAAAATCAATTGCATAGTGAATTAAAAATCTCTTTAATTTTGATATGAAATATTAGAAAAATCTGTGTAGTTACTGAAGTGGGGAAATAAAAAAGAACCTGATATTTTATTATTTTTTATGCATTTCCATTTTAGCATTCCTCTCCATATGCTTGGTGATTTCCTGCTTCAACCTCTTACAGCCTAAAACACAAATTAGAAAAAAAGAACAAAACAAACAGACACATTATTTCAAGGCATGAGGATTCTTAATGTTCCCTGATTCTTATATATATATTTCAAAGTGTGGGGTTTTTGAAATTGTTTGATTAAATTGGTGTTATAGGACTGTAGATCCTTATAATTCCTGCTTCTGAACTAGCTACTGACTGTCAGGGTGCTACAGAACTTTCAGATTTTTCATTGCAACTTCATGTTAGGTAGTACAGAATTCTGCTGTTTATATTTGGTGAAATTATTCTTTACTAAGAAGAGAAAAAAAACCTAAAAAATATTTCTGGTGTCTGATCCTTCCAGGAGTTCCAGCTGATGTTTGAAAATAAATATAGTGGATTATCAGGAGCTGAATATTTTTTTCTTATTATTGAAAGCAGAAGTATAACTATAAAAGCAAGCAAACATGAAAACCTTGAACACACACCTATAGCTGTTATTTGTTAGTCTCAGGTTATGCCTGAATTATAAACTCATTTTGATTTTGCAGTATGAATGTTACAATGCTTTATGACTCAAGTTAATATTAAGGTGTTAGATAATCGTGTGTCTGTATCAACTAATTTACCCTCTGGAAAGAAATACTCCAATACACTGGCCAGAATCTTCATTGCTCCTATATCTTTTTGCCTTGATAGTCTAACAAAATTCAAAACATAGAATGGAAACAGAGCGGTTTTATTTGGTAGCATTTTAGCATCCCTTTTTCCCAAGGAGTTGAGATGGCAAGGAAGAGGGGAGGTGTTTGAGTTTTGTCATTGCAGGTCAGATGTTCTGGTTCAAGTTCAGGACTAGAATTTTTTGCTGTCCTAAGATTTGTGGGGTTTATTTTATAGCTGGTAAAGACCTCGTAGCAAAATTTTGATTTATCCTAGCTGAAGTTTAAATGTAGACAGAATCTTTTCAGTGGAGCATTGGAGAAGTTTAAAGAGAACAGAAAGGTAGCTGAATTAGTTTTTTAATATCCTTAGTTCCATAGCAGTCTGTGTTTTCTGGCTGTATAGAAAAGTAATATATGCTAGCATTCAATCAATACACTTCTCTTAACCAAAGGAGATAATTTTCAGAATATTCTTTTTGCATGAACATACTCTCTTTGTGTGTTCTTAGCAGTGTTTGGTGCTGTCTGCCTTTTTGTTTGCTGTAATATAAACCTATGAATGGTTTCATGCTAATGTACATTTCCTGCTATGTGAACATGCTTCATTTGAGGTTGTCTTTTTGATATTTATCTACTTAATTGATTATATTGATTTTAACGTTATTTTGCTTTTCCAGTTGTAATTCAAGTTTTTAATTGTCCTGTTGTGACAATTCTGCTTAAAAACAAGCCCACCTATTCTGGGTTCAAGTGGAAAGTGTATCTCTTACTTTTCCAGCCTTGCTAAGCCTGGGTAGGTCTTTAGGGGGTTTTTCAGGATTACCAACCAGCTAGGAGGTGGAGACTCTACATCATGTAGAGACAACACTTTTTTGTTTATATTTGGAAGCCAGTTTTGAGGTTTTTTCTGCCTGCCTGGACATATATGAGGCAAAAAGGGTCTGGTACATTGAGTGAGGAAAAGAGGGGGAACCTGCTTGGAAGCAGCAAGTTAGAGGAAAACTCTCTTGCTCGTGGTGTGTATTTTTACAGCTCTGTCTACACTACTGGAAAGATGTTAATGTAAAGCAGAGAAATGAGCATTAGCTGTATATTTTACTGGTAAATCCTAGGCAAAACAAAGCAGTCAGCACCTTTGTTTGGAAGTACATAGGCATCTGTGACTGATGTCCCAGTTTAACCCCTCCTAGTGAAACAACAGCACATCTTCCCTATGATAGATATATTCAAGGCTGCTTCATTTACATCAGCTTCTGCATCAGGTGTTCCCTAATGGGGCTTCTGTAGGTCCCCCTTACCAGTGGCTTTAGGCGCTAAAGGAATCGTAAAGATGGACAGAAGGCAGACTGCCTCCATTCTTAAATGTTGTTTTTTTCCAGAGTAGCAGGTCTCTTAATTTGTGTTTCAAATGGTCAGTGTTTTTCTAATTCCTGCAGTACATCCTGCTAAAAAGAAACAGCTACACAGATTGCACTTCAGTAGCTTTTCTTTCTTTAGCTTTTCTGTTCTTCCCTCATACTTCCCATCTGCAACCTGGAAATGTGAGCTCTAATTGCTAGTCCTCTAAATTACAAATTATAGTCCACTGAAAAAAGATAGAGAATATAATTGGAACCAATACATTCTTTACTGTTGCATTGTCACATTCGAGTGAATTTTGTATGGTTATATTCTTAAATCTCCAAAGAGATTTAAGAATTGTTGGAATTTGGAGAACTTAAGAATTTGAGAATTTAAGAATTTGGAGATCTAAGAATTGTTGCTGGAGGGCTTATAGTCTAGTTCAGTTCAAAATGTTGATTTTTCCCCTAAAAAACAAACAAACATTCTGTTAGTATTAAAATTCCTGATGAAATCCCAGAATAATTCAGATTGGAAGGGAGCTGAGGAAGTGGCCTGGCTGAACCAGGATAAGCTGTGACATCAGTTGCCAAAGGCATTATTAGTGAGGTGGATGGAGCACTTATGGGTGGCCCACTGCACTGCCTGAATGTTGTAATGCCTAACAGAAATTAAAATAATTCAAGTATTGCTGGAACGTCTCTGTCTCAATTCACATGTGTTGTTTCTCATCTTGCCACCACAAGCCACCCTAAAGAGCCAGACTCCCTCTTCTCAATGCTGTTGGCAGGTGCTGTTGGGTCTTCCTGAAATCTTCAGGACACCAAGAGTGCACTCCCTTGGGTACTCACAGTTTGAAAGTCACTGTTCTCTCAGCTTCAAAATAAATAAATATATATATATGTCTGTTTTATCTTGATTACTGCAAAGGAGTATTTAGCGTAACTTGCAGTGTATTCATCACAACAGGATGTGAGCAGTGGCTGTTAGCCCAGTGCAAACTCTGTGATTGCTGACATCCTCACAGTCTAAGCTCCCTGCCTTCCTCTTCCTATTGGATTTCTTTATGCTGTTAATGAGAGATGCAAAGCATGCAATGGCAAGCTTATTCTCGGTGAATATGTGCTTTCTAAATTGCTGATTAGAGGAGCTCTCCCAAACAACAAAAGCTAGAAATTATCTCAGAACAAAACTCCTGTATGTAAAAATGCTTTTCAGGACACTGAAGGATTTATTTGTTCCATATACCTGTTTAAGAAAGCATTGCTTTTCCAGAATAAGGTCAAGATGAGTCTCTGATCAGTATCTGGGAGGAGAGGAGGAATCTATTTTCAAACTTTTTTTTAGAACTCAATTGTTTTTTTGAGAGAACAATATCTGTGGAGTATCGATCGCCTGTGTCCAGTAGTTAGTCAAAGGCTATCTCCTTTGACTAACCCCTTAGCGTGGTGTCATCCTCCTTCATGTGATAGATTGTTACAATCTCAGCCAGTGTAATTACACACTAGCCAAGTGGGTCATTTATTTCTGTACCTTCACCATTTACCAAAAATCTCCTTTATCTTTGGGAGCCAGCTCTTCCTTTTGCAGTAAAAGCAAAATAACGGCACATAAAACATTAGAGTCTGAAACTGGGGGCTTGAAAAATAACTGTAAGACTAACTTTAAAAAACTGTTCTACCTTTTATGAACACTTAGTGTACTTTTTATCTATCTTTTTTCTTGGTGTCCTAGAGAACAAAACACACAAAGCCAATTCATTGTTTTTCATGTGCCCGGTAAACACTATTTTTTATTTGTGAATGTTTTAGCT
>VXBU01016610.1:1111662-1147001 GCA_013400315.1 Bombycilla garrulus | reverse complement strand
ATTTTTTTTTCTTTTTTTTTTTTAAATTTTATTTTATCTGTTAACACTAGATGCTTTCACTTGCATGAGAACTATCTCCCGACCCTCCCCCGTATCAGCTCTTATTTTATGAAGTGCAAAAGCTCCTGGAAGCACTGCTACTTTTTACTGATGACAATGAGTGAAAGTATTAGATATGTCTTTTTGTACACTCTTGGCATAGAAAGAAAAGAGTGTTGTTTCAACTTACATGAAATTGTAGATTAAATTTTAAGCCTGTGATTATATATTTACATGCCAGGAAGGAAAAAGCCTCTGTAACTACTTCCATTATATTTCCTTAGGACTTTTTTTAACAGGAAGATCAGTAGCCTAATATTGTTAGTATTTATTTTTGTTTAGAAAGGGCACATATTCTTGTTAAGGTGAGCATAAAACAGAAGTACTCTGCATGTTACTTTGTTGTTCCAGTATGAGTGATTTCCCCTTGGGCCCAACCTTAAAGCTACATGACAGTCAAAGACTTGACTGAACCCGCACATGTTCATTTTCATTGCCTCTGGATGTACCTTACCCCCAGTTTTTCCTGTTGTTACCATATTTCCTAAAGTACTGTAATATAACCAAAATAATCGTTAACCAGTAGAGGAATCTAGAAAATTTTTTTTTCCTGTTGTAACCTAACAAATTTCAACAGAATGGATTCTGGGTTTTAAACTGAGGGGAAAACATGTATAAATTTTAGATTCTTCTATTAATATTAAATTCTCAGGACTTTATATGATTGCCACTTTTTGGTGTATATTTATTGCTTTTGGTGTCCCTATATATTTTTCAGAACATGTCAAGGTACTAAATCTCTCTAGTCTGGCATGGAAGCCAGTTTATGTATGTTTATATTTGAACCCTGTGCTGAGACAGCTTTGTGACCTACAATCTCATACTAATCTCAAATGTATGACTTGCATTTCAAACTCTAGCGTATTAGCCAGGAGTATTTTAAGGGTAGTTGCAAGTGGCTTTCAAATACTTGAGTTTATGCTGCAGTTCAGTGTTTTGTTAATTTTTTTTTTCAATTAAACAATGCTATTTGGAAAAGGATTTTAAGTTACTGATGGATCCCTTTTTCATATGTCCTCTACAGAGCTCTGTTCTGGGATTTAAAGTAATCTGCTATAGTTCTGTGCATATTTGCTGTATTTTTGAGCCACCTGTAGGAAAAACCTAGGAATAAATGTTCCACCTCCTGCTCCCTAAATTAGATTTCAGGAGCAGTGTGAATGCAAATATGGGCAGATAAATAGCCATTTATTTCAGACCCTTCTTTCTGCTCTTGGCCTCCCTATCTCTAATCCCTTCTGTTCTGTTGTGTGTCCCCCAGAAGGTTCTCTGTCACTGTGTGCTCCAGGTTGCCGAAGAGCCTCCTCTAAGGGAATAAAACCAGCAATTTTAAGAGTATGTTGGGTGGATTACACCTATGAAAATATGCTAATAATGAGAAGCATGACTGCTTGCTTTATTCAACACCCCTAATGTCTAGACTGCCTAAGCATCTAAAAATGATCTGAAGTGTTAAAAGGAAAATGGATTGTCATAAAAGAACAAAGAGATATTGCTAGAGTAGTTTCTTCTCTTTTGAAACTCATCCGCCATAGTTCTCTTTAAAGTTTTCACCTAAATGTGTAAGGGTCTTTTTCATCCACAAGATTAGTTCCAAAATGTTGTTTCAAAATACAATAACCAGTACTACAGAAATGGAGGTGGTGGGACACATACAGGAGAAATGGAAGAAAGATGGGTCCCATTCAGCAAAACACCAAGTCACACTTCTTCATAATTAATTCTGATTAAGGTAATATGATCTTATTTTGTTAAGGGTGGTGAGGACCAGCAAACACATCATCTTGGTGGTATTTCAGGATTTAGGAGGGGGGCAAGATGAGGCAGATCAGTGATGTTGAAGAAGGTCTCAGTTATCAGTGGTCTTACTCTGGGATGGTATCCTGGTTTAATCACTTACTCGGTGTTTGTTTGGGATGAAGACTAAAGAATTACATAGGTACTACTTTAAAATGTAGGTTCCTAAATGTAAAACCATCTTTAATTCCTGTGGAGAAACTGAAAATGTATTTTCTTCAAGGAGAAAGGAATATTTATTCCAAAATGCTCCTCAAAAGATGTTTAGTTGTTTGGGTAAACAGAGACTTTTTTTGTAGCATAGACAGGCAAAATTATTTATGATCGAAATAATAATTTCTTTATTTAGGCTTTGTTATACTGTTTATTGTATTCTGATAACCTTGCAATAGGATAACACTGACAACTGCTATTTCTTATAGGACTCTTTAATATGGCTTAATGAGTGTTTTGAGAATTTTTGCAATATGAAATCAGCATGTTGCATTTTTAAGTTGAGTTTCAAGTTATACTGTGCACAATATTCCTTTATTTATTGTGTCTGTTGTCAGAATACACACTATGCATGTGCATTACAGTGCAATAATTAGCATACAATTTTCAACGTTTCGATGAACTTTTGTCATAAAATTTAAGGAGATTTTAATTGCTGGTAATCAGGATTGCATGTTAATAGGCTGTAGATAATTAGAAAACCATTTGCATTTCTCTTCTCACAAATTCTCTTAGTATTTAGACACTCACTCAATACATAACTTCATCTCAGGAGGGTTGAATAATCCTATTTAGGCATAGTGATAATAGATACAATTTTTTTTCCTTAAGGTTTTCTTTCGGTTTTAGTCATTTGGAAATGATTATTCCTTTGGCTGGTCAGATTTACTGATCCTGGATGTACGCTATTTTCCCTCTGACTTCTAATAGGCTAGAGCTGACTCAGTTATCACTGTAATAGTAATACTGACTGTAAAATTTGCATCCTCCTCTGGTAATCACGGTTGTTCTGTTTCAACAGCACCGAATGTTCTGGAAGATATTTAGCGAATTAGTATCTGCCCAGTAAAGTTCTATTTCTGACACATTTCAGGATGTACTGCTAAAACGCTGGCCTGTTCACACCCTCTTTCATGTCTGGGGTACACAAAAGAAATACTTCTTCGTGTTCCATGTCTGAAATGGTTTAAATGGCAGAAACAGTGTGTAATATTGTCACCTCTTGATTTATTAAGGTGTTTTGGATAAAGATGTATTGGCAGAAGTTGTGCATATTTAGGAAGCAAATGTAAAGACATAAAATTGGAATAATTAAGGCAGCTGTTTGTTTGGTGTAAGGCAAACAGAAAAAGATTTAATGGTTTCAGTGTTTCTGAAGGAAAAAAAGTAATAGTCCATTGCAAGGCTGTCAGTTCTAATAGCACCTGAATTCATTGGCAGTAGATGGGGCAGCAGCCACCTCCTGAGGTTTTATATGAAATGTTTAAAGAGGCTATGGAAAATTGATCATACAAGGAGAAGAGTAGAGAAAATTGTTAAAAAAGGTTACTTTGTGCACAGTATCAAGGCTTTTAAATGAAGAACTGAAGTGGCTCAGTATGTGATGGCTGTCAGTGTGTTGTACTGCATCATTGTGTGTTGCACAAGTCAAACTGGGAGAAGAATTAAAAACCTGATAACAGAGTAAAATTTTAGCATTGGTCTTCCATAGAAATTATATATAATTTTCCTATGGTATGAATCAATTGCTTGTATCATTTTATTATTTAAAAAAATGATTACTAACTGCCATAATGGTGTGTATATGTACCTTGATAGGACAATGGCAAAATTATATTTTAGAGTAAAAACTACAATCAAGTGAAATCAGATTGCTTTCCTTTCCATGGTACAGATGCATTAGCATTTCCTACCTTTTATTTTTTGTCCCAGACAGCAAAAAGTCTGTGTTAGTTTTGCTATAGTGTTCTATTAGAACAAGAGAAGTTTGAGATGGAAGGAACATTCCTGCATGTGTGTCTCTCATTTTGCCTTGTAGAACTAGACCAAGTATCTGTCTGCTGAGACTTGTGTGAAGGATTAAAAGAAAAAGAGAAAAAAGAAAAGCTTAGAAGGAGAGTTGCTGAGACTATCTTAGCAACACTGAATTTACTTTCATTCCAGGTTTCCTTCTGTTCCCCTTTATTTGTCCATTCAGGTCAATGGAAGAGGTGGTTCTTTGTCGTAAAATATTTCCAGTGTGGGGTGTATTCCGATCTATTTCATGCTGTTCTCTCCTTAGCACAAAACATTGGGAAATTTGGTGTTACTTGAAGTAAGTCAATCTGGTAGCTCTGCAAGGTGTTCAGAATATTTTATGGAAAAATTGGAATTGACTTGAATGCATTTCAATTATATTATGGTTACTTCAAAGCATTACTTTAGCAGTACAGAGTTTATTCCAAAAGACAATCATTTGATCATTGATATCATCACAGTCTTGAAAGATCAACCACAAGCCTCAGTGAATGTAGCAAAGACATTTCTACAGATTGCAGGGGATTTTCTTTGGTGCAAAAGACAAAACAAAATAAGCATCTGGCTGATGTAATTAAGCATGCAGTTTTTGTACTTTTGGAATGGAATTTTTCTTTTGATTTTTGAAATTGTTTTTAATTTTTTTTTCAAGCATGTCAAGGAGGATTGATTTCACTGTTTTGAATAGAATTTTTTAATGTATTTTTTTTCAGGAAGTGGTAATTTTTAAAAAATCTGATTCAATTTTAGAAATTCCTAGAATTTTTGAAATAATAAAAAAATATTACTTTCATTTCTGCCAATATTAAGTAATGAATGTTTGCAAGAGAATTCTTTCCAGTCATTTATTCAGCATTCCAGTTAGCTTGTGGTGACAGTGGGCAAAATACAAAGTTCTCTTTTGTATCCCAAACAGCTTGCAAATGAAGTTAAAATAGATGAGAGAATAATTGAGGCCCACTTTAAGTACACAGTTCGTGCAGCTGTGTTATATGTATATTTTAAAATCATTAACTCTTTTTTTTTTTTTTTCCTGTTCTGCTTTGGTCAATTGTTCTTGCTAGTTTATGAAAGCCTGAAAAACAGTTGTGCTTAGGGATTGCTCAATAAAATTATTTCTGTGTGTTTTATCAGTCTTGAGAGGAATGTATAAAGATAACTCAAAAGAAAATTAATAAAATTAAAAAAAATGTTTTACAGTAATATTCAAAGGATGTGTTTATGTCCATTCTTATTTCAAGCTTTTTCTTAAAAATGTTTGGGACTTGTCAGTATTCTTTTGAACTCATCACAAACTGATCTGAAATCTTATATTCCTGGCAAATCTCAAATATAGTCTCCCCTCCTTGCCCTGATGGTATTTTTATTACTTGTGAACAGTCTGGTAGAAGAGCAGGATTTACACTTAATTTCTCTTCACTGGATCTACATATTCCATCTATATGTGGGCTGTACCGTGACTACTGAAATGTTTTTCCAAACTATGAAATGATAGCCTCAGAAAGGTTGCCTGTACGTAACCTCTTACCTATAGGCCCTTGCCCGTCACATAATTCCTATTAGCTGGGGTGAGACAGTGATTAGAGGAGAGATAATTGAGCCTCTCCAGTCTGCAGTGAGCGCAGCTGTTGCTGATGTTCTTGTCCTTTGCCCATCATACCTTTCCCCAGCCAGAGCAGAGGTGGTCTGCTGCATGCTGAGCAGATGTTTCTCCTTTGCATAGTTATCTTTGGAGTGCCTTTATATACAGAAATCAGATTGCACTGCTACTGTCACTTTTATCTGATGAGAGGAAATCCCAGACGAATGAAGCTGGTTTTCTTTTCAGGCAGCTAAGCAATGTTGCTCAGGGGCATGTTCTCTTTCCTTGCTTCTGTTGCTGCTCACTGTAAATGTTTTCTTTCTGGCATGTTTCTTCTTTAATCCCTCTTTCCCTCTTTGACCCATATCCTTAATCCCATTGGGTTTCTTTTGAACTTGGTTATTTCGTAGTCTTCTGATACATCTGTCTGCTGTAGCTATGAATCGTTTGCCAACACCACATTTTCGTCGTATTCCCCGAATGTCTTTTTCCTCCCACAGTTCGTGTTAGAGTACTTGAAGAGGTACAGGGAAACTTTCTGGGACTGGTCATTCTTCAAACTCTGTGATACTGTGTCATTCTTTGATTAATTTCTTCTTTTACTTCTTATCTTCTCCTATTTTTAGTGTTCCCTTTCCTTTTTTATTTGTTCAACTTTCACGCGCAGTTAATCATTATTCTCTCAACAAGTAGGAAACTGTAACTGAGTATTTGAGATGATAGAGATAATATGGTTTTCTATGTTAAAATCACCAAATACACTCATTTAATATGTCCATTTTCTATATGTTTGAAATTATTTATTTCTCTGTTGTAATAAAATAAGCAAGATTTCTTTTTTCCCCGATTTTTCTGGTAAGCTCTCATAAAAGCGACAGTTTATTACATCTTGTAACATCTTTCAATGCAAATAGACATAATTTCTTTTTTCTGGCACCTCCTATTTTCTCTTGAAAAATATGATTTGCACATGTGTAATAAGAGGAGGAGAACTTTGGGGGAAAAGAACTCAAGCATGGTATTTTTGAGACTGCGTTATCTTTGTGATGTAGGAGTTTGCTCACTGATGCCATTTTGAGCTGAGTTTTCCAACTGGGTGTTTTCAAAAGTAATTGTAAACACAGTCTAGTGCTCTGGACTGTAGAGATGAGTCAATTTGAATAACAGTCTTTTTGTTATTGCAAGTAACAATAGCATTGTTTCAACGTTGTTTGGTGTTCAATAATTTGTTAATACTGAATTTAGGTGGATAATTCTCTTGATGCCCACACACCTGAAGGACTGATCAAACCACAGATAGACAAGCAGGATAAAAGCTTGAGTATCAACCAGAACATGAGTTGTACTTTTCTTAGGCATCACCAGAGTGGCTCCTTTGTTCATGTAACTATGACTACAGCAGTGTTCCCCAAAAGAGGATTTCTTCAGGAGCTGAGTGCTGCATTCAGGAGAGTGGGGAATTGAGTGATGTGTGGGCTTCTGCTGCTCCATGAAGGGGATGCCTTTGCACAATAGAAATGCCCTTGAATTTTCTCTTCCTAAGTGAATACAAACTGCTTTGACTGTGGAATAGAGACTGATTAATATTCTCCTTGTAGATACGGAGTTGTCATGTCAGTCTCCCTAGTACTGCTACTTATTTTTAGAAATATTTTCCTATTCTCATGCCCAAACACATTTTTCCTTCCATTTCCACCTTTTAACCTGCAAACCTTTTAACATTCTCCATAGATATCCTTTCTAATAAATTTGAGGATGAAATACTAGTTAAGTCCACTGACCTTCTACTTACATACCTTCTACTAACCACCAGTCATGAAAACAACCCGAACAGTTGAAAACAGTGTAGCCTTTGTGCACTCCCAGGATCTATTATCAGAGTTTTAATTGATTTTATCTTGCTTTTTGAATTTTCTATTTCACGTATCGCTAATCTTGCTAAAATTATGCTGAATTTTTAATTGGTGAACAGCAGTAGGAAGACTTGAATGTCATAATGCTGAGGACAAAACTAAAAGTGGTCCAAAATTGAGACTGGCAGTAAAATTTTGCAAAAAGTGTCAGAAGTTTCATGGGGTTTAGGTGACCTTCATGCTACCTTCTTTATTTTTTCACTTGTTTATATGCCATGAAAAGATAGCAGCAGCATATTTTAATAACTTTTTATTAAAAATACTATAATTTTGGGGTTTTTTTGTGACTGAATTTGTCATAAAAATTTGTGGGGAAAAAAAAAGACTGCTATCAGTAGTGTTGCTTGAGGTTATTTCTTAGCCATCGAAGACTTGTTATTTTGAAAGATCAACAATGTTAGATGGTTTGGGATGGTAATCCTGAAAGAACAACATGTATTACTTATGTTCCACTGTTTTAAATAGTGGCAGGGTTTCTTTAAATGAATGAAGTTTATACAGGACATGCCATCTATAGTATGACTGAATAAACACGGATTCCAACCTTTATTCATGAAAGGCGGTAATCTCGGGCTAATGCCGCACTTAACTCTGTACTTTCAAAATGATTTGCCTGATCTGATAAATTATGCAGTCTTTTATTTTGACCTTGTAACCTTGTAGAGTTTACTCAAACTGACTCCACAGTATTTGCCACATTAGCAGTATAATGGCTGTAAGCCATTCTTGTACTACAGTTCATTCTGCAGCAAAAAGTAAACACTGGGCCATGAAAATTTATTGATTCAATTACAAGATATACACATAGTACCATTTGAGAAGTGTTTTTAGGATTAAGTCATTACATGTCTTCTGTTTGGTCAAAAATCTGAAATATATAAACAAGGAAGCAAGCAAGCACTGAGAAATATAAACTGCTGTTTTTACTGTATGTAGAATGTGCTGTTAGACATCAATCTAAGAGTTGTTTAGGTCGAAGAACAAGGCAGACATTGAACTCCCATGCCTTCCTCCCTGACCGAGGTAGCTTTTGCCCTCAGTTGCTTCTGCAAGTAGGTTATAATTTACTATATAATTTATTTTTGTGGAGGATTTTTTGTGTAAAAATCTAAGTTTTGCAGGTTGTTTTTTTTCAATAGAACTGATGACAGTACAAATTTTTCTTCTTTAAACAGTAGAAGGCAAGCCTTCAAAGAGAAAAAAAGTAGTAAATTGGCTGGAGCATACTCCCATGACATGACATCATTAATTTGTTTCATAATGTGTGGCCAATTTTGTTTCTGACATGTTTTTATCTTACCCTGGAATATCTGATCCCTGTATCTGCTCAGGCTGAAGAGCAGGGCTGTTTTGATACAATTTAAAGACAAAACAAAAATAACTATCTTTACTTTATCTCTTACTGTACTGACTTTGAGTTTATAATACAGGCAAGGTAAATGCTGCATAGCTTCTATTAAGTAAATTACCCAATGACATGTTATTAAATATATATGTAATTGAGGCATTTAATATATTAAGACATAATCTGAGAGGCCCTCAAAGATTTAGGATGCTAGTGAAAAGAAAAATATGAATAAATTGTTAAGAAATAAAAACCAGCTCAAAACTAAAATGGAATGTTTTCCTTCTACTTTTGTCTTTTGTACACCATCTTTTGTTTTAGTTTCTTTTTTCAGGTGCACGTATTAGAAAAGAATTCTTATCTCCATCTTTGAGGGGATATTTGCATTTGTTCTAGCTAATGCAAACAGGACAGTTGCTTGGATTTGCATGTGAGAAATGAAGGGAAAGTATCCAATTAGGTTAGTGCTTCGTGCATTAAAGACGCTCTTATTAATTCAGAACATGGAGAAGGAAGACATAAACAGGTTGTTTGTTTCTCAGAGGTTGAATTAAAATATATTTACACTACTTAATGCAATTCTCACTATTTGGTCTGTGATTTGACCCTGCTTTTTAGCACTGAAGAGAGTTTTCTGTTCTTCTTTCCTTCCATTTGTTCTTTGGGTGCTGTGGTCAAGGTAAATGTTGCCACAGATTCGAGTACAGCTCTGGCAGAATGTCTGAAGTTGCATTATGGAGAAGTGTGACAACCATGACTAATTACAACAATAATATTTCTGAGGTAATTAGGAAACCGGAGAGGGGTAAAGAAGCAGGACATGGGACTTCTGGTGTCTGATTAGCCCATGTGTGGGCATCAAATAACCTACTAAAGCCCCAACAGAAAAGTAGTCAATGACAACATAAATACCATGTTTCTACACTTCATTGCCTCTGCTATTCAGCTTCACAGTGCAATTTTAGAGCTTGAAAAGAAATGGCAAGAAAAGTGGGAAGTGTGTTGAAACTGTCGCTTCTTGGTGGAAAGGGACATGGAGTTGACAAAAAAACCCTTGACCAAGAGAGGAATGGGGCACGAAGATAACAGAGAGCTCTAGAACCAAGAGCTGCATCTGATGAAAACAATAGCTTCAGAAAAAGGTGTGGTGAGGGATACCTATATCCAGCTGTCAGTGAAGCAAAGGGAGAAGGATAGCTATCTACATTTGGGCATATAAATAATAAAATGAATACTAAAATGGTTCTAATTATGCAGGTATAAATTGTGTGTGTCAGCCTGAAGATGCAGCTGTAAGCTTTCATGTGGTAAGGCTTCAGAGTACTTGGACATGTAAATGTTTTTTAAATAGTTTTTGCTGTGCATTGTGGTTGGTATGTATGTTGGTGATACTGTTGGGAAGTCCATTAGGACAAAACTTCTCAGTGGTTCTCAGGTGGGCTCAATAAGGATGTTGGCCTTTAAAGGTGTGTGGTAGAGGGGCCGCAGCAGTTCAGCTGCAGTTCTGAAATTCTGAGTATCACACAGATCTATCTGCCCTGCGCTGGCCCTTTGGAAGAAAATTGCTATACAAATTTGTTTAAAAAAACGTGACGTAAACATCAGAATGGCTGCAGGCAACTGCTCCCTTATACAGGCAGCAAGCATTCTATAATAAAATTCATTCAGCCAGAAGCTAATATTCTTTTGTAAAGCTGATTTTTTTTTTCTGGTGGTGGTTCCTACAGAATCTAAAATACCTGTGATTTTCTAGCTCTTAGCTGATTTCTGTTATTTTACACTGTCTGTAGACAGTGGAGGTTAAAGGATGAGTGTTACAAGTGTTCTTCCACTGGAGAAGCAGTACCAGAGTGTGAAACAAATCAGGGGTGAGCCTTAATCTCTGCTGTGTAAAGCGTGGTGTGTGATGAGTGTCTGAAGCTGTGCTGTAATCCAGCAGATCAGCAGAAGCTGCTGAACCTCTCTGTCAGAAGGATGGGACTCTGGTAGGATTAGATGAAAGAAATGGTAGACAGAATGTTTGAAAGTGAGAAAGCTACTGGGAATTAAGAACTGGTAAACTCTGTGGCATAGTATTCTTCCTGACACAAGTATAATATGAGTCAGTTTAACCGAATTGTTTTACTTTATTGCTTGCTTATACCAAAGACTTGATGTTTTGGCAATAGGAATTTCTTTGATGGGTATTTGAGATTTCAGTGTATATAAATAATTACATATAATTTTGTATAAATAGATTTATTTAGATATTTTCGATAAAGACCTTTACATACTTTAAAGCTGTGTAAGCCTCAAAATTTAAACCACATTTCATTCTCTTTTTTTTTTTTCTTCATTGTGGCAGAAAAGAGAAGTCTGGAGCAATGCAGTCTGAGGGTTTCTTGGTTTGCTAGATCTTTCCTAGAGTTCGTCATTGATTCCATATGTGTATCAACTGTCCAGCCTTCACAGTGAATGGTACCTTTTATCTTTAGGAAATCTTTAAGCAATTTAACTTTGCTCAGCTTATTGTTCAGTAATAAGGAAGTAACATAAAGAAAGTAATCTAAACTATTGGTTTATGTAAAAAAATTAAACTAGTTATTCATTCATTATATAAATATAGCTGTATATATTACTATTAATTCAATTGACTTTGATGGACATAAGAGGTTATTATCAGCATAGTTTAGTCTNCCACTGGAGAAGCAGTACCAGAGTGTGAAACAAATCAGGGGTGAGCCTTAATCTCTGCTTGCTGTGTAAAGCATGGTGTGTGATGAGTGTCTGAAGCTGTGCTGTAATCCAGCAGATCAGCAGAAGCTGCTGAACCTCTCTGTCAGAAGGATGGGACTCTGGTAGGATTAGATGAAAGAAATGGTAGACAGAATGTTTGAAAGTGAGAAAGCTACTGGGAATTAAGAACTGGTAAACTCTGTGGCATAGTATTCTTCCTGACACAAGTATAATATGAGTCAGTTTAACCGAATTGTTTTACTTTATTGCTTGCTTATACCAAAGACTTGATGTTTTGGCAATAGGAATTTCTTTGATGGGTATTTGAGATTTCAGTGTATATAAATAATTACATATAATTTTGTATAAATAGATTTATTTAGATATTTTCGATAAAGACCTTTACATACTTTAAAGCTGTGTAAGCCTCAAAATTTAAACCACATTTCATTCTCTTTTTTTTTTTTCTTCATTGTGGCAGAAAAGAGAAGTCTGGAGCAATGCAGTCTGAGGGTTTCTTGGTTTGCTAGATCTTTCCTAGAGTTCGTCATTGATTCCATATGTGTATCAACTGTCCAGCCTTCACAGTGAATGGTACCTTTTATCTTTAGGAAATCTTTAAGCAATTTAACTTTGCTCAGCTTATTGTTCAGTAATAAGGAAGTAACATAAAGAAAGTAATCTAAACTATTGGTTTATGTAAAAAAATTAAACTAGTTATTCATTCATTATATAAATATAGCTGTATATATTACTATTAATTCAATTGACTTTGATGGACATAAGAGGTTATTATCAGCATAGTTTAGTCTTGAGAGAAATGGTTTTATCAAGAAACAAAATACTGATTTTCTTTATAAGAAACAAAGGGTGTAAGATTAATTTTTAAAATTTCTAGTATACTTAGAGCACATAAGGAACAGGTTCAGAGGAGGAGTAGTCAAAAACATCACAGGTACTTCATATCATTTTCTTGCAACCGTAGCACTTCACCATGAACATTATAAATGACTGATTCTCCTTTAGATTCTGACTTACTTTAGAATGATGTATGAAATAATATGTGTTTTGCATGTCCTGTTTGTAATGATAAAGGTCATATAGTATCATTTACATAATCTCCAGCCAGAAATGAACTCCAGCAATATCTTCTGTATAACATATACATTATCTGAGGTTTAAAACTCTCATTATTCATGAAAGTTAATTTTACAGTGGGTGTGAATGATCTATCTTACGGCTGCTTTTTTGATCATTCTATAAAATAATATGAAGCAAAGCCTGCACAAATAGCAGGAAAACCAGTAAAGAGTGATGCATTTGCTTGACTCTGTGTATACCCGATTGGATCTTGATTGATGGCAATCATTTGTCTTTGTCAAAAAAAGGAGAAAAATTCAGACATTGAAATAAGAGTGCTATCAAACTTTCTACAATGGCAGAAAGATTCTATTAATGTAGCCTGAGAGTATTAACTGTCTCTGCTAGAAAATGATAAAGAATGTTAATTTTTTTTTCTTGAGCACGTTTAAGTGTAAACTACATTATTTTGTCAATGTGGGAGGACTGAAAGGGGCATGCTACAGATTTATGGCATGCTGGAATTGGAATTAAAAAAAAAAAGAGTATATTACAAAAAAAGAAACAAAAAGCCAAATAGCCAAATACAAGAGTCTAATCCTTCTGATTATGATTTTGCAACAAAACAATAAAAGTTTAAGTAGCACAGTGTCGTAAAATCCTTAATGCTGCATTCCTATTGATATTGATGCTTTGAAGACTAACTTCAAAGGAGGATGAACAAGAGCAAAAAATAGATATAAAATAAACAAAAAAAATTGACAAGCTTGGTTTTAGAAGTCCTTTTGTATGTCAGATCTAGGAATATTGACCCGTTACTTGAATGGGCTTTAAGGCAACTTCCTTATTAATGATACTTAGAAACACAAAGCATATGGCTGTGGGTAATAGTGTCTTAAATGGAGGAAAATGCTGTTACACTGTACAGTAATGCTTGCAGTGCAAAAATACTTTTTCTTTTTAATTAAATTAATATATAATTTTTATGTATAAACAAACAATCAAAAAAAGAGAAAACACTGAAACCCCAGAGAGTTAATCACTGGATTTATTTTATGCCATTAGTATTTGGAGTTTGTTATACATCTGTAATGTTCTCTGGGTCTAAATAGCTGTCTTAAAATTTGATTACTGAAACAATATTTTCAAAATTATGAGCACACCAAATAATCTGCATGAACACCCTGTCTACCCTAGGAAGGCAAATATTTTTTGTTCCTAAACTTCTAAAGAGTGAGAAAACTGCAGGATTCAACCTGCGTGTTTACTAGTCCTTGATGCACCCTTTAAAATAAATATTTGAGGGACTGTCATTTTAAGGGCAGGTGAAAGAAAGGCCATATCAAAACTGTGAACCTGGGCCTGCAGTTCTATCCAGTACCCACACTAATGTGCTTTGTGGCCCTCGTCACTCATTTTAGAGGGTTTTTATGTTAGGTTGTTTGGGGCTTTTTGTGTCTCTGCACTGTGCTCCTAAAAACACTGTTTAGCTTTGCCGTACTGTAGTGTGTGTCAGAGTAAGGCAGCAAGCTCCTGATTCGAACTTTAAAAGGCAGCATAAGCAGCTTAAAGAACCTCATAGTGGCTTCATTCAAAAGCATTTTGTATTAGTTCATGTGTTAGCTTCCATGAAGCCTTTGCTACTGCTGCTGAGGATGCTAAGATGTGATTTTAGCTGAGTGATGGTTTATTTATTTTCAGTATTTTTTTCTTTGTGGTAAGGTGGGGGAGACATGATTTGTATGATTGAGATCTTTGCTGTTTTAAGGGGCAGCTGCAAGATTACTTCACAGCAGGGAAATTTTGGAAGTGGAAACGCTGTGTTCAGTATTCACATACACACTGCATTCACTCCTCTTCTGAAAAATAACAAAGGAGCACCAGACTAATATTGTAGGACAAAATGAAGATTTTGAGTTCCAGTTTTCAGGGAGCAATAGAAACAGGATCACTTATATCACATTGTCTTGATACGGACATTATAGAAGAAATATTCCTCTCCCAGCTTTCTTTCTGTTCTTGTCTGACTGCATTTTCTGTCCTCATTAATTCTTCATCGTATTTATTTTCTGACCTTCTGTACTTTTCCTAGGTTTTTGTCCAGCCAGACTTGGGGTTTACCCCCCTTTCTCTACTGACTTGTGTCCAGCTCTGTCCTTTTTTCTCTGCTTGATCCCCAGCAGATACATAATCCCTTCCCTCTCAGATGTTTATCTTCCATGACTGTCACATCAAGATGCTTTCTTTGGTGCCTCATAGACTCTGTCTCTCCTGTATCTGATGAAATAATTTTCTTCTTTGTGCTGCTTATGTTGTTGGGGAGATGACACTGATGAAAGATAACTGCAACTTTCTTTGTCTCAATCTTTCTGGAGTAGCCACTTCAGAGAATTTTTTTAGAGAGAAAGAGAATATTTCAGAGAGATTTTTTTATTCCTTATTATTGTTATTACTGTTTGTTGGTAGTAGATAAACTTCTGGACGGCTGGGATTGTTCTTTGTTGGTCTTTGGGATTAGTGCCTGTTTGTTGTGGACAAACCCAAAACTGTTCTCGGTGGGTTTGTTACACGTGAGGTCACAGTCTGGGTGTGATGGGGGCAGCCTGAGAGGCACAACCCAGGGAAAGCTGGGCAGCATCTTCAAACGTGTTCTGCCATCAGGAAACACCTACTGGTTGTAGATAGACTGTGCACTTCCAAAGCCTTATCTGCGCCATGTTTGGCAGCTTTGTACAGAAACAATCAATGAAATACTTTGGAGAACAGCTTCTGTGTGAAAAATGAACTGAACTGAAGTTCTCTTAACATACCTGACTTTGACTTGACAAATTCTATTACCAGTTATTAAAATATAGTAAAAAGGAATTAGAATTTCTCCTCCAAATCCCATTCTCTAATCTTTGTGATGATTGCAAGTCTGTCTCTGCTCCCCTCACTGCCCCCTTCCCTCATGTGAAATTTTTGGGGAAAATACCATCTTGCAGCGATTAGTATTGAAGATTGGTTACTTCTATCATATGGTTTAGTAAGTAATCCGTAGCTATTGCTGTGATTTGCTGCTTGCCCATATAGCTTCACACATGTATTTCATTTCCAAAGTTAAGCAAAGTTATTCCCTATAAAGAGGGTGAAAGTCTAGATGAAAGCCATCCTGTTTGTGGAAACCATATTCTCTATCCCTCTTAGTGACTGGTACAACAAAGTAAATTTTAATGGTGCATGATACTGAAAATGAATCCTGTGACCTTGAGAAAGTATAGCAGAAGATCAGGTTTTATTTGAGACCTTTTGCCATTGTTTGCATTACTGTATCTTTAATTTTTAGTTGCAAACTGTAGTACAAGTAGCTGTGTATATTCTGTACTTGAGACAGTCCAAATTAAAATTCTGAAGTAATTTAAAAAAAACCCTGAACTGGTTTGTGTGTAAATTAATGTTTTTTTATTCTTCCTAGGACTCTGTTCATGAAAAACATCAGTGTTTTTATAGCAATGGAAAACATTTATTTTTATCTTATCCTTGAAATCTCTTACAAACTATATAGGCTTTTTATTCTGAAAAGGAAAGGGAAAACATTCAATTTTCATGATGAAATGAAACAGTCTTTTCTTGACTCTTGACTGAATTGACTTGTTTGTCAGGAGAGAAGCTAATTGCAAAAAACCCACACTTTTCAAGTCTGTTACCACGACTTCTCTTTATGGGTGTTTTCTGTGATGGATTTAATATATTGGGTAAACAAGGTTCCTTGAAAAAGTTGTGTTACAAACTGCATCAAAATGTTTGAGTTCTTTCATTTTTTCATCATTGACTGCTAAGAAAAATAAGTTAGCTTAGTTTAGCAGGGACAATGCATCGTTATTTCTAAAGCTGAATAATGGAGAAAGGTGTGACTAGAGATAATTACAGATACAGTTTATATATGCAGGAGGGAGATTATGTTCAAGGAAGAAGATGTGCATTATAGTGCAGTACACCTAAATTATGCTTATAAGTATCTGCACCATAATTTAAGAGTGGTGTGGTCTTAAATAATCTTCTCTGAAGAATTTACATAAAACAAGAATTAACATCTCCTACAACAAATGTGGAGAATTGTATGGTTATTACAGAGAACTGTTCTGTTCTCACATTTGCATTCCAGATTTTTTTAAATTGGAAGTTTATAATTTTTGTCAGGAATTCCTTTAGAACCTGAAGAATTTTTCTTTTCAGTGTGCCAACTATAATTTTTTACATTAGCAATATCACATACTACACAGATACTTGTTTTTTAAACACACAGGTGGAGTTCTTTAGTCCAAAAATGAAGATTTCTGAAGGCTCTTTACCTGGCTGCTGAAGGGACACGTTGCAACATTCCCAGAAATGTGCACGGTTCCACCTTGTTGTTTTTCAATGCAAGTAATCCCAAGCTTGGGGATTGAGGGCACTGATACTTGGATTTATTTGAAGTCACTGTGGATGAGTGCTTGGAAGAGAAATACATTAGGAAGAAGAAGGAGTATAAATAGATAAACCACATTAGACTCAGGAAATCCCCTGAGCTGAAAATAGATGGAAACTGGCAGAGTGCTTGAGGAGAAGTTGTGCGTGATTGGATCAATCTTGCTCTTCCTTAAGCCACCACTGACATTTTGGGATGCAGAATTTCAGGGTAGACCTTTGGTGAGAAAAGGTACAGATATTCCTGGGCTCTTTGTATCCTCTGGGTGCATCCATGTCCCTCTTCTGCAGGGACAAGGAGCCCTTTGAGTGGTTGATGGCATCACTGCAGTGGTGGAGTTTGCCTGGAGCCCTGTGTGAATTACTCCAGAGCCCCTGGTTCTCCTCTTTGGTGGGAGTTTCTTGGTTGTGCCGAGTTGTTTCCCATTGGGAGTGACAGTGTTTCCATTTCATTCCCCTCTGTGATGGGATTGCTGTGTTGACAAAAACAGCTTAATACTGAAAGAGTTGTTTCAATGTTAGGAAAGAACCTAAAGAGGTATGTTGGTTTTCCTACTGTTTTGGTGGTTTGTGTGTGTGATTGTTTGGTTGGGTTTTTCTTGGTGAATTTGTCTCAAAAACAAATAAAGGAGTAGCTGGATGAAGAGAGAGAAGCCTTGTCAAGGGAGGTAATAACTGCTCTGAAGAAGAAATTTCATAGTTTTAAACATGTTTCTCTATAGATGCTAATGCAGGGGGAAAGAAGTTGTGGGTGTTATGCTTGTTCTTAAATCACCGAAATGAAACAGGAAACATTTCCTGGTGTGTTGCTTCTTAAGCTTTCATTTTACAATCAATTCCTGTTTTGTAATGTTGGAGTTAACGTTTAGTATTAGTCTTGAGGATAAAGTAGGAGTATGTGGAGGAAAGAATGTTACAATATCTCTTGTATTGGTCAGTCCCAGCGTTTGTTACCAAGTTTTCTGTTGCTACATTTCTTTCTTGGTGTACCTGTGGAAAAGAAGTTGCATCCTCTCAGTTAGCAGCTTCTGATGTGTCAGTGCACAAGGTTTTATCCTGGGCTAAACCCTTGGATTACTCTATCAAAGGAACCTTGGGTGGTTTAGCACTTTTAACATTGCTCATTCTTTACTGCAAGTAGTCCTTTGGTAGGTTTTGTAACATCGATAAGGCTGACTTCCCCACTTCTGTTTTGTAAGTCTCATGAGTGTTTCACAACTTTCCTGACCTGTGGGGCATCGGTGGCAGTTCAGTAGCTTAAATAGTTTTGATGGGACCCTGTCAAGTATCAGTTTTGAACATGCCCCTCTCTGCAGCGCCTATGAATTGCCAACCTATTGTCTCCTGCTTTGTTGATCACATATAGCAGAAGAGAAGGTGTGTTTGCAGGCTACCTTTTCCTTTATTTAAACCTTCAGTAAATACAGAATTCTCTGTGTGGTCCAGGAAATGGTGCTTCATCGTAATTCAGTGCTGTGTTTTTTGTGTTTGTTTGTTTGTTTTGTTTTTGTTTTGGTTTTTTTTAGAGATAGTTTGTGAGGCTTTCAAGGGAGCAATTTATTTAGTAAGTTAAGCCCTTTTAAAGGGAGTCGAGTCCTGTTGCTATTTCCTAAGGATGCTGGGCTAGTATGGAAAAAGGAGTCTTGCTCCATGTGCTTCTCAGCGGTCTTGCTGCTTTGTTCCGATTGTTTCCTGTCTCAGAGAGCAGTACAATGTTTGCAGTTACTTCAGCTCTCTCCTACATGTGTTCCTGCAATCATCACACAACAAAGTAATTTCCCAGGTTTTGCTCTCCTCAGATTTTAAATCCTGAATTAAATCTCGGACAGAAGTGTTAACCTTTAAATCAAATCATACTTGATTTTATTTAATTTTGATTGGGATTTTTTTTAAGCTTTGATTTTAATTGAATCAGAGAGTAGAAGAAATGCAGGTGATATTGAAGCTGGGTGTCTCTAAGGCTTCAGTATCCTAACCTGCAATCTGAATTGAGGATTCCTTTCCCAAGATGCTGTTTAACAGTAGCCAAATGTGCTGTGAACCCCAGAGAGCTGCCTACTCCCCTTTTCATAATTTCAGGCAGAGGTACAAGGATGTTCAAATTCATTCATGATTAAGCAAGAGGTTGAAAGGGGAATTTCCTTGTGTCACCAGATGCATTCAAATTCTGTGCACAATAAAAAAGATAAAATTAATGTAACTTTTTATATTTAGGCATTTAGAGACCTCAGGGAGATTTGTATTCTTTTTATTATTCTATGTTTTAAAAAATAAAGTTGTACCTAAGTCTCAGTCATCTTTATTGTTCCTCTCTATGGTGGTTGTTGAGTTGCTGAGTTAATTGGTTAACATATAATAATTTTAACTTCAAAAGACCCAAACAAAACCAAATAAAACAATCAAAAGCAAAAAAAAAAAAAATCAAATAAACCCCCCTCAGTTACTTTAGACCTTTCTGGCAGAGGACTCAGAAAAAAATATATACAAAAGAGGAAAAGAAAAAAACTTCCTGTAGAAGAACATAGAGGAGAAAAGTATTTATTGAATCAGAGGGGTGCACTATTACATTTTTATGGAAGCAAGAAAAGTATCCAGCTGTTAAGAGAGCTATAAAAAAAAAGATACAGGTTAGCCACAGCTCTTAAAGTGTAGATATATGGGAGTGTGATTTCATCCTGTTTCTTCTAGAAGAGATGAAATGTTTGTGGCAGGTCAAATCTAAGAGTTTTGGGAAAAGCTTTACTCTAATTCCTGTGTTTGATACTTTTGGGGTCAGAACAATGTACAAACAAAATCACAGAACTAACCAGATTTTCTTATTTTGGTCAAAAGTTGATCTATATTATATCCACAAATGCTGAAAGATGATGGTATCAAATTCCAAGCTACTGGAAAGAATTAACCTTAATCATAATATTTCAATGTACATTATTCCTCACAGAAAAGCTGCTGCTGCTGTAATTAGTGGGAAAATAAAAAGGTACTTCCTGTGTGTGTGCTTAAGGTAAAAGCATCAGAAGCAACAGGAATGGCTAAAGAGATTAAGACTGAGCTGGCTCCTTTGTCATATTGTATCCTTCAACGTTTATTCTTATAATCCATTGCCCATTTTGGCAAGGAAGGGGTGACCAAATACTGCAGACTGACAATCTGCATTATCAGGCAAATAGCAAAAAAACCTCCAGCAAGATGCAGTGTACCTACTTTTTATATTTTGTGGGAATTATTGTTATTTGCTGTATGAATACCAGGTTATGGGGTCTGTATGAGCTGTAGTTACTTTGCAAAACAAATGTTGTTGACTGCAGTTGAGTGTAGGATGTGTGAAATTTGCAAAGATTTATGAGCAACTAACCCAGAGCATCCAGCTGCAAATTTGCTATAAATTTATTCTTCCATGTCTAAATCATGTCTGAATTAATTTTGCTGAAAGCCAGAAAAAAGTTCTCATGTTAACTTCTGGTAGAAAAGTGGAGTAGTTTTCATTTCAGTGAATTTATAATTAATCTTGACAGAAATGCAACATGTGTTGAACTGTGTCCCATAGTGTCGTCTTTGGAAGTGCAGATTTGTTTTAGACTGATCATAATAAGATCAGGCTAAGATAAGATAGTGATTGCAGAATACATTATTAGAACTGTACCACGTACTTAAGTGAGCCCTCTTTGAAGTATCAGTGTGCACTGGAATGCCAGCACTTCAAAGAATGCTCCAAAAAGCCGGGACTGTGGTTAGCTACCAAGGGGTTAATAAAGATCAAAGAAGAGCCTACATAAACTCATACATAAACAGAACTGTTTTTAAACTGGAGGTTAATAACACCATTATCTGGGACAGCAACACCTTAAAGGTGGGCTTGTCTTCCCTGACATGGTGCTTTATAATGCGGAAAGGGAGACTGAAACATTTATAGTCAACATTTTTTTCTGGCTTGCTTTCTAAATGAGGAATTCAAAGCTTGTCAGTGCAGGAAAGAGTCTCTGTGATATCTCAAATAGGCATTGTTCTTCTGGTTTTGTTTGCATGCTAGTGAAGTGGGAATGGATTTTCTGTATGATTCCATGAAAACACAGAAATCAGGAGTCCTGGGCCAGGGGTTATAGCTGAGATGCCTAATGGGTGAGACAAAGAGATAATCTCCTATTTGCTGTATAGAAGCATACTGACTGCATTTCTACTTGTTTTTAAAATGCAAAATCTAGGAATTACAGACTTGTGCTGTTTGTACTGTCATGTTTATATGGGGAAATAGCATGAAATATCAGTGTAGGAACAGGGTAGGAACAGGCTTCTCTTGCTGATGTTTCCTTCTTCTCCTTTACACTGGAAGCACCTGAAGTTTAAACTGTACAAAGGTCCCCTACAACTGTGCTGAGTCCTCAGAGTTCTGTGCTAAGTCCATGCACATGTTGTGCCTGAAATTCATAGCCTGCTTTTCACATCTCTTTCTTCTGAAAGACTCAAACATCACTACTCGCTCTTCTGTAAACCCAGGAAACCTCCCTACACGTGCACTTTTTGATAAAATAGAAGCACAGATAAAGGCAAAGGTCCTTTCAGGGGAAAAAAAAATCCTTTACAAAGCCACATGTTTTCTTGGAGAAGGGTTAGAAGAAGTAAATAGACTATGCACATTTAATAGATTACATTAGTGTTCTGCATAATTGATATTATGCCAAAGAAGTTGTACTCAGTGGCCTTGGGCCTTTGTTGTGACCAGTTCCTGTTACTGCAGCAGTAACTGTGGCAGAGATTAAGAGCCTGCCTGCACATGAGGGTTTTTTTCCTTAATGATTCACAGTTTTTTCCACTTGTGGAAGTTTGCATCCTGATACTATGGCATATCAATGTCTATATGTGGGGAAAATGAAGATTACATGAAAAGGCAGAGACTCTGTTAATATTAGAGTATGATTACATGATATGTCCTTTTGATAGTCCTCATCCTTTCCTTCCTTTCGCTCATTTGCATATGTCTATTCTGTATTTTTAGTCACATAGTTGCTGGTGAGGGTGCAGGTGAACAGGTCACTGATATAAAACAGAATAAAAACAATGAACTCTAATACTCTCAGCTGGTTACTTCTGATTTGGTTTAGAGTGGCCACACAAATGCTTGTATGAATGCAGCTGATAGAGCAAGAGAGAGTTGAACTGTAACTGGTGTGCCATTGAAGAAAGTATGGGTAATGTAGGCAGGATTTCCGAAGATCTCAATGCACCTAGCAGGATTTAATTAGTCTTTCATTGCCTGAAGTAGATACATTATCAGTGAAGTGCTATGAAATGCGCACAGCTTGTAGCTGGCTGAGTAATATTTTAGCTGCAACTTTGACTTAATACTGAGCAAATCTTTTCCTGTGTGCTTTGGTAGTATAGGCAAAGTGGGAGTCAGGTCAGGAACCTGATTTACAGAAAAAGTCATTTTCCCTATTGCATCAGTACTCTGATTTGCCACATGGCAAACACTTGTGCATGGGATCTCTGCGTGAAATGTGGAGCTTGGTAGTGCTGCTGAAAACTTGCCTGTTAACATCGTCAGCATTTGCTTTGCTATCATCAAGGTCAATGTTTTATTTTCCAAAGTGTGTTATATATTTTTGATTCTGTTACTGGTCAGTAATATATCTGCATATGGAAAAGACATGTTTTAGATAAATGTTTATTGACATGTGGCTAGTAGTATGCTCATTGTGTGGTCTGGTGTAACTTGTTTTTTTAGGTCACAGTTTGTGAAAGCTCATTACGAGAGTATTGAATTGCTTCACAAAATGTTTCACCTGCTTTCTGAAATTGCATTTTATCAAGTCAGTTAGTGGAATATAACTCACATTTTACTATTACATGCCAAAGATGAGAAATTTTAGTTAATATTCTGGACATCCAGCCTAATGCAATGGAAATGCAATGGATTTCAATTTGCAAGATGAGGCAGCCTCTTACATTACAAGATGCCCTGCAGTCTGCTGGAGATACTCCACCAAAGGTTTTTCAGTATTTTCCAGAACTTCAGCACTTTTATCTTTAGATTGACAGACAAATCAATGCTGAGAGATGAGCAGATTGAGGGCAGCCTGCCCAGAAGGACTTGGTGGTGCTGGTGAAGGAGGGGCTGAACGTGACCCGTCAGTGAGCACTCACGGCCCAAAGAGCCAAACGTGTCCTGGGCTGCATCCAGAGTCCCGTGGGCAGCAGGGGAGGGAGGGAGGGAGGGGATTCTGCCCCTCTGCTCTGCTCTGGTGAGAGCCCACCTGCAGTGCTGCATCCTCAACATGGACCTGGTTGGAGTGAGCCCAGATGATCTTGCGAGGATCTCCGCAGCCCCGGGAGACCTCGCAATGTCCAGAAAAGTCCAGGTTTCCAGCCCATGCTGCTGAAGGAGTAGTCTGGAGTCATTTGTTCGTGTTCTNAGATCTCCAACCCCCCTGTACAGGGCTTTAAACCCCCCTGTACATACACTCAAATTCTTTTATTTTTACTTATAACTACTACCATTTTTCTGTCTAAGCTTTTGTGACTTGAAATTCTTCATACAAAGTTGACAACCTGTTCCATGGATTAGAATCAGAGCCACAGGCATTTCCAGTATCATTCCAGGGTCCCTGACACCTCTGGCAAGGCTGAAAAGCCTCCTGACCAGGTTTTGGGTCGGCCAAAGGCATCATAGGAACCCCCTGGGTTCCAACAGATCTGAGGGCTGGAGCACCTCTCCTATGAGGAAAGGGTGGGAGAGTTGGGGCTGTTCAGCCTGGAGAAGAGAAGGCTCAGGGAGACCTTAGAGCACATTCCAGAACCTAAAGGGGCTACAAGAGGGACGAAGGGGAACTTTCTATGAGAACATGGAGTGACAGGACAAGGGTAGATGTCTTCACACTTAAAAGGCAGGTATAGATTGGATATTGAGAGGAAATTCTTCACTGTGAGGGTGGTGAGGCACTGGCACAGGTTGCCGAGAGAAGTTGTGGATGCCCCATCCCAAAAAGTGTTCAAAGCCAGGCTGGATGAGGCCCTGAGCAACTTAGTCTAATGGAAGATGTCCCTGCTCACGGCAAGGAGTTTGGAACTGGATGATCCTTAGGGTCCCTTCCAACCCAAACAGTTCTGTGATTCTGTGATTCAAATGCAAGTGCTTATTGTTGGGGTTTTTGTAGGTTTGTTTTTGGTTTTTGGCTTTTTTGAAAAAAATTATTTGTGTCTTTTGGAGAAGATATCTGGTTTAAGTTCTTGAAACATTTTACATGGAGGCAAAAGTTATTTAGATGTAGACCAAGAATGTTCCTGAGCAATATTAAAATAATCTGCCTTATCTTTCCTTTAAAGTTGGACACCACTATTTGCGTTCTTTGATTGCTATTTTGTGTATTTTAGAGGGAGCACCTGATATTCTGCTTTTGATGAGCCATTGCAACTAAAGTGTTTAGTAAATTATAACCAGAAGTTGGAGCAGACATGCAGTTGGTGATGGAGAAATTGTGGAGCTGCCTTTTTTTAGATTTCCTTTCAGATCTGTACTGTTATTCCTGATGCATGAGTGGCGTTGCCACTCTGTTTTTGGCTGTCTATGAAACTAATTTAGCCTAAGTCTCTGTGTTTGAGCACCTGCACCTTAGGAATTGTCATCACTGATTGCCTTGCTGATGGTCTTAATGAAGAGACCAAGGATTGATTAGGTTTGGAGATTGACTCGCCTGATTAACTCTACATTTAGAGTTCTGACAAGGAGCAAAATATCAAATTTTATCTTGGTATCTTCACGCAGGCTTCTCTGGTTTTAAGTTTGTTGTAATGGCCTTTTGTGGAATTGGGTTTTCTTGCCTTGGAAGTTAAAAAGCCTTCTAGATAGAAGAGGGCTTTTAGAGCTCTAGCCATCCTGTCTCTGAAGATTTCTATAGAAATCTTTTGCCTTTCTTTAAATTTCTTTGTTCTTCTTTTCAATTCTGTATTTGTGTATTTGCTACTTCACTAAGAATCTGAATGGGGATTTTTCTGGTGTGCTAAAGTCCATTCTCACTTAACTGGTAGCTTAAGTACAGCCCTAAGACCTCTCAAAATGTTGCTTTTGTACGTTTTCATTTTCTTTCCTCTTCCCCACCTCACACAGTCCCTTTACAATCTACACTGGTGTGTTGATTGTTTCTTTCTCGGATGGCAGAGTATCTCAAAACACACAGTGGGTAATACATTACAAGAAGTAATTCTTCAGCAGTTGCATGATCCTCTCATTGTTCTCTGTTATGGCTTAGATTCAATATAAATCTATAAGGGTGCAAGGACCAATAGGTAGTTTCCATACCTAAAATACCTTTGCCATGACACCATAATAAAACTAGTACAGCAGTTGGTATGTTTTGTCTCCAGTCGTCCTAATCTTTGAAACTGGTAGGAAATACAAATTTCTTGTTCTAAGAGTGGAGATAAATGAGTGTTTAGGCTTTTCTTCACTGCCCACAGTGAAGTGACTTATTTTTTCATGACACAAAATCCCGAGGAAACAGATTATATTGGTTATTTTAAATTTGATCTCATATCTGTACAATTTTAACAATGAAGTTAGGTCCATGGGAATGAGAGGAAGGCTTTCTTTCAGTTCTGAGTACATAGACTGGTAATTTGGGAAATTGTTGGAAAAATAAAGCAATATAATGGTTATGCTATTTGAATAAAACACTTAATATAAAAGCTTTGTTTCCATTCAGTCAATATTGTTACTAAGGAACCACTAATTACTGTGTATCAAATTGGAGGGGGCCCTGACAAATCCATGCAAATCATATGATTTATAATTCATAAATCCCCGATCCCCTGAGCTATGTTGCTCTTGCATTTAGACTAATTGAGTACTTAGGTTCATCGATCCAGTCCATACAGCACCTTCAGTCCATATGGCAGCCTTTACTGGAGGGCCAGGCACTCCTGTTGTCAGATGTCCCCTGTAGATGCTGTAGTGTCCCCAAAATCTGCCTCCTTGGCCCTTTGCTTCAGTCCTTCAGTCTGCCCAAGTCAGAGCAGTATTTCTGTCTGTCTCCCCCTGGTTACAGAGGTACAAAGCATGGTACAGCGCTGCCTTTTGGGGATGGGACTGTGGTGCTTAACTGCTCTTACTAGTAAGGCAGTGTGCAGGAGTAGCTGTGTGGTGTACCGATTTATATTGGTTCTAATATAAACTGGTTTATATTGGTTCAAAAATGCATTTTTTCCCAGTAACTGCTCTCAGAAATAGCTCACAATTAGTCAACACAGGTGTTTATTTTTGGCTTTGCAGGGTTTTGTAGGATATTTTTCTATCTGTGAAGAGTAGATATTCTTATTTTTTTTTCTCATAACGCAGTGGTTGCCAATACTTACAAATACTAAAATACACAGTCTAATAGTGGTTAGGTAGTTGTGTGTGAATAATCAGTGCACCCCTGAAGGAGATAGAATCCTATGCAAATTTCATATGCAGAACTGAAAGTAAAAGCAAGGGACTAAAGATATATTATGTTTCAGGATAATATTTCATGCCAGATCGTTGTTACCTATTTTTCTAATAATTTTAGCATACTTTTGTAATGTGCTATAATTGTAATTGTTATCCAGAAGAATGGCATCACTTAATTCTATCAAAACTGCGGCGAGGTAGATGAATGACAAATTAATAATTTACCATCTTTGCATAATACTGTAGCCCAGAACAGCAGAAGGATTGATGGCAGAAGAGGTTAACAAATTTTAGCAGCTTCCATTAGCTTTTCATTGTCATATGTTTGTGGTGCCGACTGAAATAGGCTTTGTAGGAGATCCCAGTCCAGGGAACTAATTACTCGTGCCGATTGCCACCCTGATGAATAGACCCTCATTGTATCATTCCCCTGAAGACGAGGAGCAGGCTGTGATTCACGACTGCATCCTGGCTGATATTTGATAATAATTTTAACAGATAAATGTAGGAAGGCAGAATGATGAAGTGCCTATCCATGCTCTACGACTATCAAAGGCATGCACGTAGCCAGCTGTGTTCTGCCTTTTTTCTATAATCAGTAATGGAGAATTTTAAGTTATTAATCGACCTTTGAATAAACCCGTATCTTCCTGTATTTTGTAGTTTTTCTTTGGTTAATTATTCCAAAATCATTGGGTCTTAGAGCAGCCCAATTTTAGCGTGACTGTAATACAGACAAGTGTGAAAATAAGATGCTGAGGAATTTGATTCCAATACTTCAGTATTTTTCTGAAATCAAGCAATTAGAAAGATGGAGACTAACACTACTTTTTCTTTGGTGTTAGAAATAGGCATAGAATTTTAATGAAGAATATAAAGACAGCCTCCATCTTGATAAAATTATTTTCAGTCCGAATTTTTAATATCTACCTTTTAAATCATGTTTGATAGTAGTGTTATGCAAATAATTCTGGCTTTTGTTAGTACATTTGTTTGAAGCCTTGATTTCCCTCAAATACAACTAATTTCTGCCTTTAAATCTCAGAACTACAAATGTAGATACCGAGTGTTTTTAGCATTGTGATCTGTAAATTAGTTGTGCGTATTCATTTGTCAGTGTTGACAGGTATACTTTCTATTAGCTCCTGGATCAGAAATGGAATATAGATCTTCATTTTCATCTATTGTTTTAATACTGGCTCTGTAAACAAACAAAGCCCTTGTTTTTTAATCTGAACATACATGTTTTCAGGGTATCAGGGCTATTCTATGCCTCAGGTGTTTTCTGTTTGTTTATTTGCCATACCTGAAATTGTCATTTTCTGTACACTCTCTGAGCTAAAATACTGTTTTACAGTGGCATTCATTCATGATCATCTAAACAGATAGTAGTAACTGGCACTTATATATGACTGTATTAAAAAGATCTACGTATATTTGGAGCGTGAAATGGAAAAGAACGAATATGATATAACCTTTTCTAGATGTAATTTTTTAAAAGTACGCTTTCTGTGTAGCAATTATTACACATCATAACATGTAGTTTTTAATTAAATGTAAAAACACAACTACATAAACCAGAAATGCAATCTGATTTGCTCAAAAATAGATTGCTGTTGCACTCTCCTGGAATCGTTTATTTAAAAACAGTAAATGGAAAAGAAATGCATTTTCTCGTGTTGTTCTAAGCCTCAGGGGCTAAATGTAATGAATATTTTAAGAGATTATTTTAATTAAATTCCTGCACATCTAAACAGAGTAATATTTTATTATCACATACATAACCATGTAACTGAGGTATTCATTAAAGTTAACACTTTCTGGACCAAGAATTCATGGCATGATTTACTGACCTTGTGCAAAAAGGCACAAATTAGGAAGAAAAATGAAGGGGGACAGACTTTGATTAATATAGGTAATGCTATACCATATTTATAATAGCCTTTTCCCTATTCTGGTTTATAAATGCAGTCACTGAGAAAGGTGCCCTGCTGAGGCTGAAATGAGGCTGAAATCGGAGCACATGCCACTAGAGTGTGGGGAAACTGATCACACTGTCAGCAATTCATTTCAAAATGATGTATTTAGTGCTCATTTCACCTTCCAAGAAAAAAGGGAAAGGAGTTCCTTAGACTGGAAGGTGATATTGTTATTTTCAAGGACATACCTAAGTAAAAGATTGCAGAAAGGGGGGGAGGTTAGGGGAAAAAAAGGGGAAAGCAGCGCAAACAAGGAGAGCTTTATGCAGAAATTCAGCGCTACCATGCTGGTTGATAATTGCTAACATATGTGGCTCCTCTGTTTCATTGTAGTCGTCCTCGTGAGTTCTGGCGCCTCGACTACTGGGAAGATGACTTGCGGCGCCGGCGACGATTTGTGCGTAACCCCCTCGGATCGACACATCCTGAAGCGACGCTCAGGGCAGCCGGAGAGCATGGTCAGTGTAAAATCTGCCTCCTGCCACCAGCAGCAGGTTACAGGATGTGGTGGGAAAAGCTGGACCTTCATCCTTGTAGGATGCTGGCAAATGGTCCCAGAGCAAAAGCTCTTGGCGTTACGTTTCAGGCGGGTTTTCCACCCGGAGATAACCTGGCTGTTCCTTCACAGCAGCAGCGCTGGTGTTTGCTGAGCCCCTTCTTTCCATCTCAGCTGGGCTGGCACGTTGTGCATACCTTGCATACAGCAATTACAGTCCTTACTAGGCAGGAGAAAAGTGGATGCAATTTTGCCATTAATCCCTGGACAGACTTCTGTGTAAATTACCGGTTTATCCTGTAGTAACTTCGGAAGAAAAATTTTTCCTGTTCAAAATCCACACCAGTTATTTCAGTTAGCCTATTGTTACAGATATATTAAAAGAGAAATAACACTTCTGCAAGATAAACCAACCCTTTGGTTAAGTCCTCAAGTTTTTCTGCAAGAATTTGATCTGGAATACAGAGTAGCAAATGCTGACCTGCGAAGTCAGGGCTAGTGATCATTTCTACCTCGTGATTTTAAAAAAAGAAGATTGGTTTTTTTTTTTTTTTTCAGTTATTACTGCTCATTTCATAACCTGGGATCAGACAGATATAAGATGCTGTGTCCATTCTAGAGGGGAATGTATTTACTAAACTAATTTGAGTAATTCAGTCGATTTCAGAATTCTATAGTAAATCAAAATATAAACAGGCAAACAAAACCACACCCAAAGACAGTGAACTTTGGGGTTTAGTTCTAAATTTTGTCTTTGCTATCTAATGAGGGTGCACTGATAAGGTAGAAAAGTCTTGTACTTAAAAATAATTTGCTTATAATTAAAGCTGAGTACCCTTCACCTTGAAGGCACAAGTCATGGAGCAAATAATTTAAATTTAGGGTTCTTTTCTTCTTTTTTTTTCTATTTTGTCTTGTGAATTGCTGCATACAAACATGCACACATATGCCCACACAAATTGTGTGGGGGGATACATTTTATACTAATTTTAGATTGTTAAGAGTGTGGTATGAATGTAGAAGAACATCACTGTCATAAAGTTGGTTTCCGTCAGGCATCTTAACCTCTTGCACTCAGCCTTAAAGAGCCATTTCTGGGAGAAAATGTCTACAATAAGTCAGCTGATATAATGCCAAATGTGACATGAGTCCTCTGAAATAAATGACCATACAGAGAATAGTCAATAAAGTGATCTGAAACAAGTGTTGGTAGTGCCCCACATCTTTGACTATACAAAGAAGACCAAGATGCAGAATTAATTAACCCACTTTTTGCTTTGGGGGTTGTTGTTCTTAATACAATGTTTGTTCCTATACCATGAACTTCAGGGCACCAGGGTTTTTTCTGTTTAATACTCCATGGATGAACAGCAACTTTCCCTTTATTATTATGTGTACTTTAAGCTAAATAGATCCTATCACAGTCTGATGTATTCTAGTTGTATTTTCATATTTAATCTTTATGCTGTTTATCAAAATTTTAAAAATATTTTTACTGAAAACTATTTAGACCGACCATTTAAATTTGCATCACTAATTCTTCCACAAGTAAAGACACAGTAATGCAGTTATTCATGTTTCATACTAATGTGATATTTTCACTAATCTATGCTGTATTTCAAGGGCTTGGCTTATAATCAGTTTGTAATTGACAGGACAATAATTTTTGTCAATACAAAGGGAGAATGAATAAAAGTAGCCTAAAAAGAAGATTGGTTAATAAGCGTAGCTGGTAACTAACTCTGGTAATTCAAATAGACGTAATTGTTTTCTGTCTGCCTTTCTATTCAGATTTTGACATTCTTAACAGTTTTCTATTGTGTTTAATTTCCTGATGTTGTTTTATTCTGAATTTTCATGCTGCCTTTGTTATCTGTTGTCTTTCTATTTCTTTATCTATCCAGTGACTATTTTAGTTTACAGTAAGTCATTAATGTGATTTCTGAAGTTATAGATAGTTGTTATGTGCCTTAGTGTGAGTACACATGCAACTGTCTTTCACCAAGAACTTCCACTGGCAAGGTGTAAAATAGATGACCAAAGTACAAATTCAAGTTTAACTGGAAACTATATACAATGTATAGAAGAGCAAAGGTAGTTGGGATTTTTATTGTTTCATTTTGGCTTTGGTTTTCTTGGTGTGTTGTTTTTAGTTTGGTTTGGTTATTTTTTTTCCTTGAGTTTTAGAAGGCACAGTTGTCAAAAGGATCAACTGGAGTGGCCACTTCCATTTCTTTCTGAATTGTGTTTATAAGCTTCTAACATTAACCAATTTCATCTCAGAAATTCTAATTGTTATCAGATTTTTGGAACCAGACTTTAATGATGTAGATATCCCTAGGGTGTGAAGAGTATTCACCCCAGTGTGTTATGATTTCATATCAATAATTTACCATTAATTATTCCAGTTCAATTAATTTTGCATGCCTCTGAAGCAAAAGCATTTTTAGATAATGTATAAAAGGTTCCCTACTGCCTATTTAAGTTTTTTTCAAAACATCACAGCCCAAAACCTGAAATTGGACATAAGGGATTTTGCCAAAAGGAAGGCAGGGGAAAATAATGCATAAATAATGGAACAGTACAAGCAGTAACCATGCTTGATAACATGGATTTTAGCTCACTTTCATTAGAAGATATACATTATCAACTGCTTGGTGTCTTTCAAATACAGCCAGATGTATTCTGCACCCCAAAGAACTCACAGTGTAGGAATCATCCCCATTTGCAACTGTGAAAATTGTTTAGAAACAATTGGAAGCCTAGATATTGTTCAGTAAAACCTAGAGAGAACAACAACAATCAGCTCTGTTGCAGCCTAGTTATGTGTCTTAGGAACAAGAACCAATCTTTTCCAAGGATTGATTTGATTTGAAGGAGAACCTCTGGTGCAGAGGTGGCAGAATAAATACCTGAAGACTAATGTTCTCTGTTCAGACAATCAATACCAGCCCCATGACTATACTTCTGGCTACCTTCTAGTTAAAAACAAATTTTTTAATTCTGACAATTTAATTGCCATTCCCAAGTTCACATTAACTTGCTTGGGAAAAAAAGGCATTAGGTAATTTTTCAAAGGGAAAATGGAAAAAAAAAGGGATCTCCTTCCAAACTGGCTATTTATAAAAGTCAGTCTAATGGTGTATTGTGGGGAAAGGAAAGAGAGGTGAAGGTGCTGTGGTAGAAAGTTTGGGATGGAAGGAGTTAACTCTCTTCTAGTCTTCCTGTCACCTACTGTGTAGAAATGGAACCAAAATTGCTTCTATAAATGTGGAGGGAATAAAAAAAAAAAGAGTAAACCTGTTGGTATTTTGAAATTGACCCCAAAATGCAATATTTGTGAGGGAATCTTAGGTTGCTAAATATACTTTATCAAGCTTCTTAACAAGTGATTTATTGGGGTTTTTAATTTATGTTTGTTAAAAATTTGGGACCAGGGGGATTCAAAGTGTGTAGCATTTCCATCAAGGCAATAGATGGAGTTCAGGGCTTTGTGGCTGCAAGGGACCAGCAGGTTATCTTCTCCAGTATGGCAGTCAAGTGGTTAGTTTGCTTTGCCTCAGCTAGAAGGGGAAAAAGAAGTCTTAAAGATAATATTTTAAGAACTTGGTTTGAAAGTGATTGGTTTTTCCATTGTTATGTTTTTAAAGAAATAGGGAGTGTAGAGGGAAGCTTCTGGGAGCCCTTTATAAAAAATAGTATGTAGTAAGGTTTTTGTCATGTACCTTTTCCTTGTGCACTAGCCGACTGCTGTGTTCAGAGCAATACATAGGCCGTGCCTGGGGATTTTGGTCTTGGAAAGGTGTGTGGGAGTTTGTGCTTGGAGCTGCAGGGTTGGAGCCAGAGGGTCTGCTCACACCAACACAGGCAGGCCTGGCAGAGTGGTTAGAGAAGGCAGAGCAGGTTTGTGATCTGAAATATAACATCCAGTGTAATACAACTCTGTGCTTACATGGGATTGGAGTTTGCCATGTGATGTCATGCTCTGTCATACATCTCCCTAACCAGTAAATATATAAAAAGAGCAGGACGATGGCCTACATACACCAGTTATCTACAGAAGAGTAGGTGAATTCATGTGGAATATATTCTATTCTGTGCAGATACACATGTAAGCATGAGAGTGCTGGTTGCAGATGTAGTGCTTTATGCACATCAGTACAGAAAAAGCAGATTCTGGTTCAGAGTGTGATGTTTCATTGCCTTCCACAATCTGGTGTCTGCAGCTGTGTACAAAGGCATCCTCCTGTGCCTGTGTTTAAGCTGTATTTAACTTGACCACACGTTTCATGCACGTCAGGAAATACTGGTAGCTAACATCATATTCAAAGAGATTACAAAAGTTTATAAAAATGGACTAAAATAATTCAGGATCTAAAATCTCCTATTGAAAAGGCACACACATAAGATGTATGGTTTTGAATCAGCAGAATATCAGTAGTTGGGGAAAGAATTAAAAACTATGTGAAAAAGATAGGACAATATTTCTGTTATCCGGTCATCTTTGGTTTGAAAGCTGCTGTACTGATTTTATTTTTTTCTTGAAGACTGAAGGATATAGTAACATTTTAAACAAGTTGTACTAATATACAGGTATTAACCTTTGATCATGGCTCTGAATTCAGTCTAAATAAGAATAGGTAGAGAGCTAGTTTGAAATCAACATCTTCAGTATAACACAGATTCTAGTAGAGGAAGCAAAAGATGGCAGGTATGTGCAGTGCAGATGAGGTTTTTGAAACAACAAATATAGTTTGGCTACATTGAAAGAAAAAAAAAAGACCAAAAACAAAAAAAAAATATTATCTTGGACTTCATCTTGAGGTGGTTTTGTTCTATTTTACTTTTTTTTGATCTTCAAGAGAGTGCTGGTAGAGAGCAATGACTAAGAGTGCATGTGGTGTGTGTTAGTACACTGATGGTAATTTTACTGCTGCTAACTGAAAATCCTCAAGGGGGAGTTAATTACAGGAAAACCTTCCTAAATATCAGCCACATATTTTCCATGACAAGAAGGTTTTTCAACTTACGTTGAATAACTCCAGAATCTGAGTTATCATTATTTACATGAGCATATTTTGCAAAAAAAGTAAAATTTTTATTTGTATAATGCAGTTAAAGCTTTGCAGTATTTTTTTAAGGCTTTCTTACAAGTGACAGCTGTTTCTAGGGCAAAAGGATCATGTATAAATTGCATTTTATTTTGTATGGCAAGTTAATTTCCTTTTATTTCTGTTTTTGGTTGGTTGGTTTGAGGTGGAGGTTTGTGTTTCCTTTTGGTGTTGTTATTGTTTAGTTTTTTTTTGTAAGGTCAAGGCCTAAAGCAAAACCAGTATTTGGTCATTTGGGGTTTGTATGTTGTGATGGCATTTTTATAGTTTGGGTTTTGGTGGTTGTTTTTTTGGTGTGGTTTTTTTTTTTTTTTCCTCTCATTTTTTTCTTTTTACTGGTAAGTGGATTTTTTTTTTTACTTCTTCACTCAACTGAAAAGTTTTATTTTTTGCAATTTACATGCATATATTTACTTAAACAATTTAAACTTTATATATTGCCGCCAGGGAGTCACTGCCTTCTGTAAATGTTTGCAGATTAGCGTGTTTTTAGAGGGAGCCCGTGGAATTTCAAATCAAGTGTGGCAGCAATCAGAGCGAGCAGCGACCAGTGTGTTGAAGTTAGTTGGTCCTGATGTGTTTGGTGAATGTTTTTCAAACACGGCTGTGCCATGGGTATTCTCAGTGTATCTTTGAAAAAACAGTATTTTCATTTTCAACTTAAAAAAGAAAGAATAATAAAAAACCCGGACACAGACACTGCTATGTTTTGGCATTACCACAGCAAAACTGAAGTATAGAGGGAGTAATTACCTCTTTCTTATATTTTTTCTACTTTTTTTTTTTTTACTCTCCTTTTGTTTTATTTTTTTTCCTTTTTCTGTCGCTGCTTTGAGCCGGGGATTTAAATGAAACAGATTTCGAGGCGGGCAGTGCCGGGGGGCGACGGAAGCGCTCCCGGGGCCTTGCGGGGCGGGAATGCCGCTGCTGCCCGGGCACGGCGGGGACACATCTACCGGCCCGGTGGCCGTGTGCGGCGCGGAGCGTGGCTCCAAGCGTGCTTGGCCACTTCCCTTCCCTCCCGAAAATCCCGGCGTGAGCCCAGAAATGCCCCGCGGGAGGCCGGGGCGCCGGGGGGCCGTGCCCCTTGGAAGCAGGTGCAGGCTGTTCTCCGCCCCCAGCCGCCATGCCGGGGCAGAGTCGCCCCCTCAGCCCCTGGCAGGGAGGGGTGGGCGCTTTCCTGCCTCCCGAGCTCGGCTTGCCGCGGGCGAGAGCGGGACGGATGCGGGGCGGCAGCTCCAGCGCCCTCCGCCTTGTCCCCGCTGCCAGATTTTTCCCGGCGGGAGCGGCTCCGGGGCCGGGTTTTCTCGGCGGGGGCAGGCCCGGGGCCGGGGTTTTTCCCGGG
>VXBU01016610.1:1085184-1102180 GCA_013400315.1 Bombycilla garrulus | reverse complement strand
CGGGATGGGCTGAGAGAGAGCCGGGATGGGCTGCGGGGAAACCGGGACTGGGCTGAGAGGGAGCCGGGATGGGCTGCGGGGGAACCGGGACTGGGTTGAGAGAGAGCCGGGATGGGCTGCAGGGGAACCAGGACTGGGCTGAGAGGGAGCCGGGATGGGCTGCGGGGAAACCGGGAGGGAGGGTCGGAGCGTCCCGCCGCCCGGCGCGGTGTGGGACTGGGCAGGAAAAAAAACCCCAAATCCCTGTAACTTCGCCGTGGCGGCCGGTGAAGGGTGAGGTGAGCTCTCTGCTCCCGCCGCTCGCTGCGAGGGGATCCGGCGGCAGTGCCCGTGTGTGCGGGAAAGGGCAGAGGCGGGCCGGGGCTCGCCGCAGGCATAAATCTCATTTCGCTTAATGCCGGGCTGCAGCAGTGAAAGTGAGACCGTCACCGGAGTAGTGTGGCACACCTTGTTTTACTGCCCCCAGTCACCTTAATTTAGATAAATTTTGTGTCATAAAGTTATTTTCATCCTCCTAAAGCGCAGGATTGAGTTATTCGAAAGGAAACGATATTTTATGCAAGTTTGTATTAATAAGAATGTGGAATGGTTTGGACATAAAGCCGTAGCTCCGTGGTCTCAGGTCGGAGGGGCAGTACCTGCTGCAGAGCAGCCAGATCTGCTTCTCCTGCGGGAACTTAGGATGGAAAGGAGGGCTATTTCCACACCTTCGGGGCGAGGGCGCGTAGCTGCTTTGCCCTCCCCTGGGCCGTGCGGTCCCGCGGTGCGGGGCGGCTCTCGCCGCCCGGGAGCCCCTCCGGGAGCGGGACCGTGCCCGTGCGGAGGCGCGGTGAGCTGCTCCGTGCAGAGCCTCCCGGTGACCCGCTCGCAGCGGCTGGGCTCGGTTCCTTGCGCTCTCCTCCTTTTGCTGCAGCTGGCTGATTTTAATAAAGAAAATACCGCCGTCTGTTTTCTGTGTGCGTTTAAATTAGAAACATGTCTGGTGCCGACAGTACCGCTGGAAGAAGTAAGTACGGACGTGCCCGGCGCCGGTGCGGCTCCGTCCTCTGCGAGGAGAGGATCGGCTCCCTGCCTGCTTCCCTGCCTACTTCCCTGCCTGCCGCCGGCGCACTCTGCGCCCGGGGATGGGGGGCTGGCCCGGCGGAGCCAGGTGTCCCCGCCGGGCCCGCCCGTCGGGAGGGAGACGAGCCCAGGAAAGGCTCGGAGGCCAGCAGCTTCCTCGGGGTGCGGGAGAGGGGGCAGGCTGCCACGAGGGCAGAGTCGCTGGCTTGTCCTGGTCGCTGGCGCCGCTGCTCGCACGGTCTCTGGGTGTCCCGGGGATGCGCGGGCTGGAGCGGGGCTCTCCGCCCCGGGGCGCGGGTTAGTGCGGGCCGAGTTGCCCCCTGCCCGCGGCCGCGGCCGCACCGGCCCGCGGCGCTCGGAGGCTCCGTAGGTGCGTGCGGCATCGCCGGGCGGGCATCGCTGCGCTTCGCTGGCGCGGAGCTTCTCTGCGCGGCTCGGCTGCCCTCCGGCAGAGGGAAGAGTTAGTTAGGGCTGGGGGTCCCTTTCACACGCCGCCGTCCGAGCTGCCGGGGCGTACTCGCTGCCGGGCTGGCACCGCTCTCGGCGCCGGCGAGGGCTCTGCACAGCCGCCCTCCGAACACAGGTGGGCAGGAGGGCTCCGCGGGTCTCGCCCAGCCCAGGGGTTACCGTGTCCTGGGCGCGGAGGAGATCGCCGGAGCCTTCCGGCGGCCCTGGCAATGGCGGGGCACAACGCGTTCCTTCTTTTAGGGTAAAAATAGGAGGAGGGGGCGATTCCCTTCCCACCTCCTCCTCCCCGAAAAGGTGCCTAATGATGTAGGGTTACCAGTGTTCAGATTTAAAACAATTCATTACCAATTTTCCTGCCCGAGGTTGAAGCCCTAGTAAATAATAAATCAGCTAAACAAAAGCTGACTTTAATTTATTGCCCCAACGCTAATTAGAAACATCATTTGAGCAATAAACTTAAACACTTCCAGCAAATAATGCACGTGAAATCCTTCTCTCCCGTGTCTGGGCGTTTGTGGCCGCACTGCATTAAGACCAGCTTCGTCTGTGGCGGAATTTGCTCTCGCTGGGATGAATAATTGAAGGGGGAACAGGATCCGAGGAGGCTATAATTGAAGAGCCCTTGTCACCTCTGCTTTTATGTATGTTAGTGTAGAAGTCCATCAGCAGCTCCTTGATGGTGTATAAAACGAAGTGGCATCCCCTCCAGCAGCAGGAGATACTGTATTCCATTAAAAAAGACCGTGTGCGTGTGTGTGCCGCAGAGAGGGAAACTCTCAGGGCTAAAAGCCACTTGAAGTCTTCAGACCGATTGATCTGTATTCTCTCGTTATAATCCGTCTCATCATACTTGAGTTAATGAGGCAGGGGCGGGGGTGATCTGATGGTCCTTGACAAATTCATTAGGGAGGCTGCGGGACATTTTATTTGACTGTTAAACATCGTGTTTGTTTGGTTTAAGCAGTGCCAACATCAGCATGCCGCTGCCTGGAGCTATAGTGTTTTGTTAGCGAGGGCTTCTGTAAAAAGATACTGGGAAGGGGACGCGGTGTTTGCTCTTGCCTTGGCTCCTCCTGCCCCCTCCCGCTCGTACGGCAGGGAGCTCGGGAGGGTGTAAATCCAGCCGTGCAGGCAAGGGATGTAGCACGGTATTTTCTTCACACTCAGCATGGCAAAGTAGCAGCGAAGGGCTGACATTAAGACTTTTTTATCCCCCACCCGCTTCAAGAGAACACCATGTATTTGTGTTAACCACTAAAACAACAAAAGAAAAAAGCTAGAAAGCAGTTCAGAATTTTAGCAGTAAGCATGCAAGGTTCTTGCTGTGTTATGATACAGCATATTTTCATTTGATTTGATTGCCTAACCAGCTTATCAACATGGCATACGTTAAATATTTCAGTCTTTTAATCATGACTGGTGTATTTTAAAGTTTGTATAACATGCTGCTGATATAAGGTGTAATTTTTAAGGCAAATGAAAGTTTAATCAAAGTGGCTTAAGGCTATTAAAGGATTTCTGCCAAGCCTGTCCTTTTTCTCTACCTTGCTGAGAGGCAGAGGGAAAAGTGAATTTAGGAACAGGTGCTCCCAAAAGGTCTGAGAAGTATTTTTAAGAATAGCATATAAAATATGTATGTGTTTGTATATGCTTTGTTCATGGCAGCTTTGCAGATGAGATCCAGCTAACGTTACTTTCTAGTAGTTGGTTTCCCCTCTGTCCTTTCATTTAATGGAAACAGTTTTGCAGAAAACAGAATAATTAATCTGCTTGTGGAACCTAGCATTGTGTTATTTTGTTTTTTTTTTCCTGGAGATCAGTCTTCAAACATTCTCAGCTTTAAGTGCTTTGTAGGACTCTGCTTCCATTTATAGAAGAACTGTATGGGAAAAGAACTAGTGCCCTTTGCCTGTCATTTTCATACATTCCTGCACTGCTGATGAAGCTTGAACTGCTGCAGGGAATGTATGGATTTGAAAAGAAATGATTCAGTAATGCACGTTATGTTTCTTCACAACAGAACCGGGTTAATAGTTACAGCCAATGCTGCGCTGGGTTTGAGGGATAAAATTCCTTTTGCATTCGATGGGAAGGGGACGCGACCTCTTTTTGGGAGTCATGGCTTGGCTTTAGTATCTGCTGATCTGTTCTAAGGTCAGCGTGTATGAAGTTAGCTCATGGCACACACCGGAGGAGAAAGGATGACTTCATTTTTATAAATGTCATTAATGTATCTCATCAGCCTAAAGTGTTCTATACTTTTCTCACAGTGACTAATGGTGACTTCTTTCAGCTGTAGACTGGTTTGAATGTTAAATACTGCTTTGTAAGTTTATCTTTAATAAGCTGGCAATCAGGGAAAATCGGACATATACTATAAAGGAACAATTCTATTGCTTTTGTAAAATTTTCTTCTTGTTAAAACTTCACGTGGGCCTTTTGTTTGAATGCAGTTGGGGTAGTTGCATGCTGTTTCATCCATTTGAAGTAACCAAATTCATGTGTGTTGACTGGTCTTTATTTATAGTAACTGAATAATTATATTAATAACATCACTTTTAAGAAGTGAGAGTGTGCAACATGTCAGGATTTTCTCAGCTTTGCCTCCAGTTGAATGCATTACCACTTATTTGCTTGACAAAAAATATGAGGTGGGCTACAGAGATAATGTCTGGTTCTTAAAAATGCTGTGGAGCTGAATCTGCACTTCTTTTAAAAGCATGAAAAATACAAAGATGTTATGAGCAAAATCAAAGTTTTGGAAATAAGAAAAAAATACTAATTTGCAGGCTTTTGGCTTTTTTTTTGTCAGTAGCTGCAGATGACTGCTCTGTTTATTGCCTTAGATCTTGTGCACATGGGTAATGATGCCAACAAACAATAGCCTGTGTGGTTTTACTGGTTAGACAGCTATTTTAGCGATCAAAATCTTCATGCAGCCATGTCAAGACAAAGCATATGTATAAGTTAACCTAAAATTGTCTGAGTTACACTCTTTTAACATGTCAGTTTCTAGGTCCAGAGGCAAAAGCTCCTTGTTTACAAGCTTATGCTTAAAAAAGTGCTTTCTCAAATACAACACGCAGCAGTGTGAAATCCTCTGCTCCTCGCCAGCCGCTGTACAGGTTATAACCTCTCAGAGTGTTTCTATGAGGGCAGTTTATAAAGGGAAGGGGTGTTGTGGGAGGAGGGAGTGGAGGGGGCTCAATCTTCTCAATAGCACTGATGACCATCATGGAACATACCAAGTCTCACTCTCCTCCCTGTATTTCAATATGATTTTGTTTTGACTTTGGGTCAAAAAGTATGCAATTTTTATTTACTTTTTAAAAAGTCCTGTTTGAGCAGTCTTCTAACTGTTCACTCATTCAAGTTAAATGCACAGTTAGAACTGTCTACTTTTCTGTGCGATATACTTCATAGTTTTGAATTTTTAATCCTTTGAAAGTACTATATTTGCATAGGAGTAGTAAACTATGACTTTTAAAACCATTGCAGGGGTTTTGTTGCTACTTCTAATGAGAGAATCAAATCATAGCTAGTCCTATTTTATATCTTGCTGTGCATATCTTATTTCAGAATAACTTTTACATGTTTATATGCTGCTCTCTTTTTAATTTTCTTATGAAGTAGGTAAAACCTGTGTGCAAAATAGTTCAAGGTACCATCTCCTGCTGCTGGAAAGGGAAAACTGCATTGGCTCAAATAATGTATAGCAGCCATCTGCATAGCTTAATTGAAATAATATTTGGTGATCTAAGAGATGGAAATAGTTCCTTTTCTTTAACCATCTGAAATAAAACTAGGATGTAAACCAGCTGTCTTGGCCTATGGAAATCAAGGTTCTGCCAGTCTGTTTCTTTTCTTCATTTTCTACTTCTATCTTCCTTTATTATCTTTGTATCCCAAGGAGTCTTTCTTATTTTCTAACCAGTTTTGTCTGCAACAAGGGGCTGGGTTGGTGTGTTTAAATAGACTCTGGATAGAGTGAAAAATCTTTGATCTATGGCTATGACTGCTTCCAAATGATTTGCTTGCTGGGACTGGACACTGTCCATGCCCTTTCACTTCACTATCAGATAGGCACACAAAAAGGACTTGACATGCTACCAGATGCATAGTTAATCATTGCATTAGGTCTGTAAAGGGGACCATCCAGACTCAATTAGGTCTACCATTTTTAACTAGTGTTTGCTCTGTAGTTTGTTTGGAGTACAATATTAATTCTAACTGCCATTCTGTTTATCTAAAAGGGCTTTAACGCAGTTCTGTGCTTTCATTTTTGAGGAGTCTTCTCTGCATTTGTGCTGTTTAGAACATTGTATATTTGTTTCAATGTAACAGATATTATTGCAGTGTAACATATTATCTAAAGCTTTAATGAAAAAAGTTTTTGTCTTTTTGTAATTCATCAGTTTTCCTTTCTGAATTCCAGTTTCAAAAAGTGCATTTGAAATAACCTAAATGCTGGCATATATTGAGGCAGCATTCAGAAGGAAAGCTTACAAGGGTATCTGGAGTTTTGGAACTGAGTCTTAAATGCTGAAAACCAAGAGGCAGCATTTTTCGTCTCACTGGTTTACCAAGAGCTCATTCTTGTGTCTGGCACCGCACAGTTTTGTGCGAGAGGGATATTAGAGGTGCATGAGTTAAAAAGGTCCAGCTGTAGAGTAAAATGCATTACTTAAATTATTGTTCTGAATCTTGCCTGGGATTTCTAGAAGTAGTTAGTATATTTATATTAACAGTTGTTAATTGTATGTACTGAATAAAGTCCACTGAAAATTCCTAGCCATCTCAGAGTTTCAAAAAAAAATAGCATTAACTACAGTTCATAGATGTAGCCAGCCCTTTCATGGTAGGAAGAAGCTTGGGTGTTCAAATTGTATAAATTCTTTGGATCGCTCATGCTGTCTGCATTTTCCAGTAATGCTTATATTGTGTGTGGCAGGCCCATGGAAGCAGGAGCATAAAAGGACATAAAATAATTTTTGATTTAAAATTAGCATATAAGAAAGAAGCACTAATCAGAGACTTTAAAAGTATTTTCATTTGGGTTTAATATTTATTTATTTTGGAAGAAAGGAGGAGCAAGGCATTCAGCTATTAACTTTTAAAAAATGTCTATATATATCTGTTGTATTAAGATTCAGATTATAATTCAGCCTTTAGATCTGATATTTCTTGCCTTAGTTCTTTGCTTCATGCTTGTCAATATCCTTTGGAGGAGGGCATAAGCATTAAAATGTAACATTTATCATTTAGTTGCAGTCGCAGGGATATTTAGAAGTTGTTAATGGACTTCCAAGATGCAGGATGTACAAGTGGATACTACTCAAAAGTGCCAGTTAGGGCTCTCTGGGAATTTTGGAATAATTTATGGCTACCTGCTGCTCCGAAATACAGGTGTGTGCCTGCGTATTTTCCATTAATGTTTCATTTTGGTGCATATAAATACTCAACAGAGAATAAACCTCATACAGGAGTCCTTTAGAGGCGCAGGCAGGTGGCTTTTCCCAATCCATCATCTGTCCTGGGGGTTCATTCTGACTGGCATCTGCATGCCAGCACGCCTCCAAAGGGGAATTGTTTGTGTACTTTGGGGGCTTCCAGAGTGCGAACTTGAAAGAAAGTGGGGCTTGAAATGTGCGGTCATTTGTGAATTTATGTTTTATCTCCCTTCACTTGAAAATTTATGAGGAGAGTGACTTAGGGTGCTTGCGTTGTGTGTTCCAGGGCTTGCCCCCACTGATAACACCCTTGTTGGCGTGAAAGTGCAATGCAAATTATGACAGTTACAACCTTCTGTTTTGTTTAACCTGTCAGTGGATTTCCTGGCTCAGTGCTGAGGGCAATGGCGTGTTCAGCTAGTTCCATATTCACCTAAACTTAAAAGGTCAGGTTTCTGCAGGCAAGCCTAGTCAAAGCCTAATTGATGAGGAGGGCAGGGGGACAGAATTTACTGTTCTGTTGGCTAGTTTCATATCGTTAGGTTGTCCTGAAAGCATCAGGCAGTCACAGCCCCTTTCATGTAAGTGCTGACCCTAGACAGGAGCTGACAATCAAAGGAGGCAGCCACAGGAACCGGTGCAAGTAGGCTATTGATTTTTCAGTTAGGTCTAAGTAGTTTGTAGTATGGGTAATGGGTGACAGAGGCAGGTATGTCATTATCAATGAGCTCCAGAACAGTAGCGACAGCCCCCGCTCATATTTCCTTCAGCACTGACAGTAGGCGTCCTGCACCGGTCAATAAATCGCCCAACCTTTTACTGACAAGTGACTTGGAGGTGGGGGGGTGGGGAGTCAAAGAGCTAAACTTCCCATACTTGAACTTGACATGGGTGCAGAGCGAGCATCTCGACGTCTGCGTTCCTGCCTCATCAGGCGAGGAGCCGAGGAGAACGTGGGGAACAGAACAATGGGAGCCGTGTGGCCACAGAAGGTTAACTTCATTTTGTGCCCTGGAGAAAGTCAAGGATTTTCTCGAGTTCAAGTGAAATAGCTTAAAACACCAGTTTTCTGTATCAGCATGATCTGGTTCAGTAGTTAATTTAGGTTACCATGGCAGGGCTTTGTTTTTACTTTAGTATTGCTCTGCGTTTAATCAAGGTTATACTGCCATAGCAGTGCAACAATCACAGTCTGCCATTCAAAATCCGCTTTTAATTCCTAGTTTCCTCTTCTTAAATTTCATATAGGGAGACTATTTAAAGATATCAGAGGTTTCTTATAAATCCAAAGTGTTAGCAATACAGTTTCTGTTCTGACTACCAATGCTGTTTTGGATCAGTAGTGGAGGGCCACTACTTTAGGAAGCTGAATAAAGTTTTTATGACTTGGATTTTACTAGCTGTGGTTTCTGAATTTAATAGAGATAGATCCAGATTTTAGCTTTACACTTAATTAAATTCTGAAAGATATTGGGAGAACATAAAAATTGTAATAAGTGGTGTGTTTTTCTGGTAGGTGTTTGGGTTCTTTTAAAATACATTTATTTATTTATTTATTTATTTATTTATTTATTCATTCGTTTGTTTGTTTGTTTGTTTGTTTTTAAGTGTACCTGTATGGAAAGTCAGTTAAATGAGCTCATCATGCATCTTAATCTGATTTCATGAAGTTTTCTAATATTGTTACTTTATTTGAGAGATGTAAGTTATCTGCATTTTTTCAGAAGTTGGAATTCAGTCAGGTTTTATGCTGTGCACAGATGTTAACAAAATAGCATATGCTTATAATTAAAAAAATCTTTAGACGAATTGAAATAAAGCAGAAGAGTAAATGTTTTGAAAAACTTCCTTAAAATAACTCATTGCTATGGTATCTTGTTCAACAATGTTTGTAATGTTACACAGAGCAGGAATCTGAGACTGTGTGTGTTGAATAGCTGCAAAGTATCATCTGTGACTGAAACTTTCATCTGTCTGCAGCAGCTAAAGCTGTTTTCTTCGTGGCTGACTTTAACTGCAAGGGCAATGTTAACACAGACTCAAGAAGTGAGGTTGAAATTTATCACTGGATTATGAAATACTTTAATAAATATTTATATAAAAAGCTAAAAACCTGAATAACTATATTTGGAGCAGTTATGAAATTAGTTAGCTGTAAAAATCTGTTTAGATATTACATTTACCTATTTGACTATTGAACTAAGCTTTAGAAGAGGGGCTGGCTTAGCTGTCTTCCAGAGGAAAAAAATTTCATTTGATTGGATCAAAAGTGTGCCAGGTTGTTTGAGTCCTTCTATATTTAATGGAAGTTTTTCTAGTTTTTCTTCTGTCAGTTGTTTTCTTTATCCTGCAGGGCCTTTTTTTTTTTTTTTCTGTTAAACTAGGTGAAAAGTACAGCCGTTCTGTCTGAGTCTTACCTTTTCTTATAAACATGTCCAGCCTCCTTTACTGTATTTTTAGTGTTGCTGGCATGCTGTGTTATTGCAGAAGTGTAAAAAGGAGCTGTAGAAAGGCGACAAATTAAATTTTCATGAAAGAACCCCCTAATCAGCAGTGACAGGGTAAGAGAAAGATGATTGCCACTTGGTCATTGTGGAGAGGCACTTAGACTTGGTGTCAGGGCTTCTGTTAATGATGACTAATGTCTTTCTTGGAGAAAACACATGCTCAAATGTGCCACAGTCCAGAAAAAGAGTGGGGGAATAGGCATATTAAGGGAAAAGGCTGTGAATCCTAAAACAAGAGCTTAGGTCTTCAGATGAAAAGAGTACTGTGTTTTTGCAATGTCGGAAGGCATGGCTATGGAACTGTTCTTGTTGTGCTCTTTAAGCAAAATAATAATAATAATGTTTCAAAATGTATATAGACGTACACTATTGTGGTCTATGTAGTGTCTGCTGCTTTAATTAAAAAGGGAGATAGTGATGACACAGATGTGTAAGCACACTGGTTGGAAATAAACAGTCACATTTACTCCTCTTCTGTTAACAAAGCTTGCTTTTCTAAAAGAGCAAAAGCTGCTGCAATATATTCTTACCTAAGCACGGTGCTCTGTTCTGAGTAAACCTTCCGCAGTCAAATGTAAAATGACTCAAAAGACCTTTTTTGAAACTTCAAGCTTTGGCTTTTAGGTATGTTGGCAAAAAAGAGGTGGCACGTGTCATTCCTTCAGCTTTTCCCAGAGTGAGACCTTTCAGAAGGGCATTTGCAATGCTTGTCATATTTTTTCATATACATCTTATTGGCCTGACAAGTCTAGAGGACCATGAGAAAACAGATGTCATTGCATTCAGACAACACTAATTACTCTGGGATTTTTGCAGCCTCAGTGCCTGCGTGTAGCTGTCGATTATGACTGTTTATGTCGCCCATCATGGATACACGATGCACATTCAGATGGTGCCACCAGCCTTTGTGTTCCCTATTATCACACGATAAGATGGAAAATCAGCAACAAGCATCACAACAAGGAAATGCCTTAATGGGAGACTTCTGCATGCATTTTGCTGAAGATTGCATTTGCAGTCCTTATTAGATTTAAGTGTTTTAGCATCTGTTTGCTAACTGGAGTGCAGCGCGGTGGCTGTCAGTGTTCACCGTGGTTCTTTATGTTGCAGGCTTTCGTTTTTTGCAGTTGCCTAAACAGTATTTGAAAAATTCTGATTGACCCAGCAGTTGTCAGAAATTTCCTGCCTCTAACCTTTGTACCTAACAGAGATTTTTCTGTGTCGCAGTTCACATTAGAAACCGACAGCTTTATTTTATTCTCTTACAAACTGCGTTGTTGGTGCTTCCTCGGTGAAATTTCCTTAGCGGCTCTGTCATTTCAGAGTCTCTTCTTCCTCTGCAGCAGTAACTGCTGCAGGATTTCTAATGCAAAGTTCAAACAGTGGTCACGCCATGGCCTTACTTTGTGTGTTATCTTGAATTTTCGTGCGCGTTTTATAAGCAGAACAACCGATGTTAATCACAGATTGGAAAATGAAAGCTCCAATAATGTAACTTCACATGCTGATGAAGCAGAAATAGAAGCAGCTTTATCAAAGATGCATGATGAGATAAAACTGCAGTCTCTGCTGTACAGTTATAGTAATTATGACTAATGAACCGTCCAGTCTGGATGAAATGGCATGCCCACAGGGACTGTGGCCAATCAGTTGTGACTTATGCAAGCTGAACAAAACATTGATGGTGTTCCAGATTCCCTGTAAGAACAGGAAGTGTGGTCTTTGTTTGGAACGTCAGCTTTGTCAAGTTATTTTCAAGCAGTTCGGGAATAAAAATTAGTAAATAAAAATCTTCAGGGTTAGGGTTTGTTGGGTTTTAAAATGGGCATAAAGAATTAAAGTTTGCCATGTCAAATATACCTGAATAAAACCCCCTGTGAGGATGGCACATATACTGCAAATATACTTCAAAGGTGTTCTATCATCTTGCTGATGTGAGTCATTGGAAGCACATTACATTGTAATATGCTGAGTACAATGAAAGCCAGAGATGCAGAACATGTGAATATAGGCTTGTTATCTATTCAGGTTTACTGTGGTTATTTGGGGTTTTAACAAATTTGCTTGGGGCCTGATACTTTCATTTTAATTTTGAAGCACACTGCAGTTTAAGCCAGCCATAATCTGTAAGTGGGAGAAGACAAGTGTAGAACCTGAAAGATAATTTCTTGTAGCGAAAAGGTTAATTCACAGAAGCAACGTATAATGAAGTTTCAGTAAGTTTTGACAAAGTATAGACTAGCAGAGTAGTAGTTTTAACTCAGTTTATTTTTATGAAGACACTGTGTGTAGCTTTAAACAAAGAAAAAAAACCCCCAAATTCTGAATAATGAAATGCAGATTATGTGGAGGCTTCTGAATTTAATTATATGATAATATCAGAGCACAAAAAATACTTTTCTAAACATTATTTTGTGCTAAATTGTTTAGGCCCAGTCTGGAAGCAGCTGTGGATCAGCAAATGTTTGAGGGATTTGGGAGTAAAATGATCAATATGTTACAGATGTCAGTGATACATTACAATCAGTTTAGCATTTTGACTGAACCCCTCCAGAAGGCTACAAAGAAAAAAATATTTCAAAAATTAGTTGCAAACAAACTTACGTAAAAGTAGGAAACGTCCCTCCACCCACTTATCCACCCCTTAAACCATTTAGAACAAAACTAAAGCATCATTTGACAAAAAGTGTATCTTAAGACTGTTCAGCTATTTAACAATGGTTTACCCATTCACACTAGAAATCTCAAATACTTTAACACTTCTGTTATGTCTGTTTTGAAAGTGTACAGAGATCCTTCAAGGGGCCTACTAAGAATCAGAATCCTTTTCTTTTGTCTCTTGCAACGAAGCATATTGTATCAAATATTGCAAATGTGAAACTATTGTATACAGTTCAGAGTATAAAGTTAATATAAAGAATGCTGATAAGTAAATTCTGAAAACAACTGCATTTTGGCTCTGATACATAATTGAGGGTAAGATCTTTTGTAGCACACTTAAGTATGAGTCTCTTCCACTATGTCAATTCAGAATCAATAGCATGCAATGCATTATGTACATTATCTAATTTTACCACACAGAAAGTTACATTATGTTCACTAATTTTGTATCAGGCTTGTGCCAGTGAAGTCAGGACTGAATTTGTTAGATGATGTACAAATGCAGAAAATTAACTCTTATTATTCCAAAGAGGTATTGTTTTAAATTAATGGATTTAAATATACAGTGATCATATATATGTATGTATGTATGTATGTGTATATTGTAGCAATATTTGGAAGAAAATCTCATATGTATTAAGATGAACTTACAACTCTCAGATTGCATTTTTTAGGAGTGTACAGCTCTGACATTTTGTTGTGGAATCACTGGTAAAATTAATAGAAATTTATGCCACCATGGATCAGCTTTTTGTGTATTTGGGACATCTGTTGCTATCCCTTTGTTGTCTTTTATAAATCTGAACCATTATTGGTGCTTCACATGGAGTTGTAGCTACTTGGAACTTGTATAAATGATGCAAATAAAAACTGAGGAGCATAGGATCTCAAGGACTGAATTTTATCTTCCTGTTGCTATATGTATTTGTGTACACATGTAAGATATCTTGTATGTTGTTATATTTGGGAGCCATCTTCTTATGTGAGAGGGGCTGTGTCTGGGATTCCAGAATTAGAACCGTTGCAGATTTTTCCCTTAGGCTTGCAGGATAGAGTTAACTTGCTTATGACAGTAGGTGTAAATCAGTCTTCTGATTTGGGAGACAGATTGAAGTAGGAAATTACTCTTCAGTGCAGGAGACTTAGAATTCAGTGCAAGTGAGAGCAGCTAGGTGGCTGCTTTAACTTTTGCTGGCTTTTTAAATGACTATTACAAAACAGAGTGGGTCTGACCAGCTTGTCCTGCTTACCTCATCCATCCCAAAAATATCCCTGATTAGTCTTATGCTTGAGACAGGTGGAGGAAAAGCTGGTGAAAGTGTGTTTGTGTTGGTTTTGTCTAAGATTTTCCTCATATCCAGGTGTCTTCAGTTGCCCATTAAAGGAAGACTTGTTTTACTTGGGAAGTTCTGCCAATCAGAGGGAACCTTGGAAGGATTAAAGACCTGCCTCCTGTTACTCTTGGTCTGGCTTCTAATCTTACCTGTGCTGATCTAAATCTACAATAACTCCTTTAACTCACTTGTATGACACTGTTAGAAAAACAAAGAAGATCCCAGCAGAGTCAGGAAGAATCTATTTTCCTATTATGTCAAATTTCAGAGTTTTTTGTTTTTTGTTTTTTTTTTTTTTTTTTTTTGTTACTGCCTCTGGAATCAAAGTCAAAATTTCAAAAAAAAAAAAGGTATGTGAACTAGTGGTAATAATAAGAAAAAAAAGAGTAAAGTTCCAAATTTTTATTTATTATTTTGACCTGTTGTCGGTGTCAATCACCTAGCACTTTTGGAGGGGATGATAATAATAGAAAGCAATAATCACTAGCCTCCAAAATGTAACTAGGCAGTCAAAAGCAAGGCATTTTTTAAGGTGAAATGCTTGTTTGGTTTGAAAACATAAACTTTTCATCCTTTTTGAGAATGGATTTGAAACCTTTCCTTTACGCAGTGTTTGGTTTGATTAATAAAATAACCAGTAATATTTGTCATGAGTAATTTCTACTTGAATTGATATACAAAAATATAATATAAAATTCCATCAGTGAATGAAGTTATATAAAAACTGAATTTCAGATATCTTTTACTCTCTCTACATTTTAGCACTTGTATATTGTGTCAAAGGTATTTGTTTTTCAAGGGCACCTGCCAAGCTACTTGCAGATACTTTTCTGTTGTTTGTTGGAGTCTGGATTCTAGATATTTTTGTTGCTCTGCCTCCTAGCTATCATTATTTTAAAGCATCATGTTTAACCTTAATTTTTTTTTTATTTCTCTTTCATATGAAACAAATGCTGAGATCTCATGTTTTCTGTTGCTTGTAGGTATTGCTTTACTTTTTTCAAGAATCCTAAGCGAATAAAGTAAATATCACACCTGATGTGAAGTATTAATCTTTCATAAGTTTGTCCTGTGCTGGAGAAGATAAAAAATTAGAGATAGGTAAGAGGTGAATGATGTGTAGGTATAAATATTCTGTAGATTTAAACCTGCTGCATGGCAACTCTAGGTCTCTTTTGAGGTGGTCATGAAAACTTAAATTGTGTGCCTCATATATTTAGGGCCAGTGAGCCTATATGATTTTATTAATGTGCTATAAATCTTATATTCACAAGCGGTGTTTACTACTATGCAGTATATTTAAAAGAAAATTTATGCCTCACTGAAGAAGGAGGGTAGGCTTGTGAAAAAATTCAAGGGTGGATCTCAAACATTTATCCAAATCTGACAAGTGTTTGCAAGGAATTTGCTCCTGTAAATTTCTGCTGGGAGCAAATGGTACTCATTCTAGCCTCAGTTTTAATAAAATCCACAAATACTTATTTATGCATACACAGGTGGAGCACGGGCATGCCTTTTGTCGTTGTCTAGACACAGGAACTTCGTGTGTGTTCACATATGGCACACTCTGCATCATAGGATGAGTTTTTAATCCTATTTTTCAGTTTAGAGTCGTACCTGGAAGACCTTATTGGACCCCCTAGACACTTTTCTGAAGGAATAGTGATTGTTTTTGTGAGACATGTCTTGGCAGTCTTTGACCACATCATTCCCTTCCTATCCCATTTCTTTTGGACCCAGCAGCATTCCCTAGGCAAAAAGGCTGGATTGTTGCACTAACTCTGTGTGAGTTAGGATGAGCCACAGAAACTCAAGACAGGTCATTTTCCACAGAGAAGACTGATTTGAACATTCTTAGGTAAACTGCTTGTGTTTTCCTTCTTTATAATACCTAGGAAAACTCTCTCTGGTCTCTAGGGAATGGCAGGAAGTTGCTGCAGCTGTGATTCACTCCAGTAGGGAAGCTGCCTCCTTGGAAGTTACTTGCCTAATGCTCTTGAAAGGGCAGTGATTATGTCACCAAGGAAGCATTTTTTATTTGTATGGGTGCATTGTAGGTTGCACAGAAAAATACAGTTAATGTACCATGCATAACCTTCCATGCTCCTTAAGCTTGCACTTCAACCTTGCAGTGGTTAAAATATTAGTCAGCGGTACAGAACAGGTATTCTCAATGCCTGAAGAGCTGTTTAAAGCTTTTTTTTTTTAATGCTCTTTGTGCTTTTATGCTCTTCAGAATTAAATATCAGATTCTTATGCAATTTTAGAAGAAGGCATGTGTACTTTGCTATGCAAAATTTTCAATTGTATGAGGCAACAAAAGCATTCCTCATGACGGAGATGTGCTCTAGAAATGATTTTTTACGTGTGACAATTCTATACTTTGTTGTTACTGAACTTACTCTTGTAGATATGTGGTTATATAATTAGTTTCTTGATGTGTAGCATTAGCAGTTATTTCTGTAATTATTATTGTGAGTATGTAATCTAAATAGCCTCAGTAACGGGAGATCTTTTACATCTTGGTCCTTACTGCAGCCTTAGAAACTTCTTGAAGAAAAATTATTTGTTTTGCCATGTCCTGTTAGAATGGAAAGCTGCCATAGCTGGTGAGGAAGAAGTGATTGGGACATACCAAGTTGTTTGGAGTACCCTGTTTCATTTGTGTGACATTATGTCTAGGGGTAGTAAAATTCAATGCACAGCTACATGCTCCCTCAGGTAGCATGGAGCAAATTTGGTGTGAGCTGCTGTGACCCTGCCCTCTCTGCTCTGATTGACATTGTTTGAACTCTGCAGTGCACACAGAGTGGCTGTTCCACTTGAAAAAAGAATCCCCGCACCCTAACAGAGGCAGTTTTCAGCTACTTGAGCTCCCTGAAATAGTTTTCTATCATTCCCTGGTATTTGTGCTAGTGGAAGAAATGTTTGGGATAGCAGAGAGTGTGGGACTGCAACAGCCTTGATTTATGTTTGCTTAAATAGCTGTGGAAGTGATGCTCTCAGCCTGCTTTTCACAAGCATTGCTCTCTTGTGCATCCTCTGGATTGTAGGAAGTGGTACAGGTTTTTCACCTGGAAATGGTAGAGCCATCTTTCCCTCAGGCATTTCATAGACACGGGATTTTGGACATAATTTTTTTTTTATAATTGGCTTGTGTTACAAATGACAATAAGAATCTGTCACGTTTGGATGAAAGCAAAATGCTCTGCCGTTTTGCTGCATTCCTCTTAGTCCTTCTGAGTTATTAAAAGATTGTTCTTCTTCCTTTGACCCCTATGACACAAGCTTTCAACCCCTGCAGCTTTTTGGACACATGTTCTGTCACCCTTTGGATACTCTGAAGAACATGGAGGAGAATTCAGGCATGCACTAATGTGCCCTAGTACCCTAGTTTACAGATTTATTATGCTCCTGGGAGAGCAGTGCCTTGATGTATCCTATTAGCTTGAAATCATCCTTAACTCAATCCAGGCTAGGAAAAAAACAGAAATAAAATCATTTTTTTACAACT
>VXBU01016610.1:1040184-1080184 GCA_013400315.1 Bombycilla garrulus | reverse complement strand
AGTTAACTGCCTTCACAAAAATCTGTCTACTAGAATGTATAACCAAAATATTTGAATAACTAGAATTTTGGCAATATTTGTAACTTTTCAGCAAATTAGTCATATCCATTTGCTGCAGGTAGAAAACTGACATGAAGTTTATTGTTAAAAAATGTAGCTTTGGACCTAAGAATAAGTCATGGATGCTCTCTGCTTGTAGTAGGAGAGAAGTTACCTACTTCAGTAGATGTAAGCATTTTGTGAATAGACATTGCAGAGACACTTGGATTTGCCATTTATAGTCTTTTTGTCACTAAACAGCGCAGCTATATTAGAGTGCACAATTTATTATATTAGAATTTGTCTTATTTGGGGTGATTTTTATCCCAGAGACATCTAATCTTTGCAGTTGCATGATCATAGGAAATTATTATGAAGCAGAACTAAACAGCCGAGTTGTTTTTTGTCTGCAGTGTATTGCTGTAGCTGGCAAGGAGCACCTGTGCTGGAAAACACCTGTGCAGTGGCAATGACAAGATATTTGCAGAGGCAAAAAAGCACACAGTGGTTCCTGAAACTGAGAGAAAGGTTCCATGCCAGTGGGATCTGACACAGAAAAAAATTGATTTGGGGCCCTTTAGTCCTTTCTTCCAACATCCTGGGCTGCACTAAAAAAGCTGTGACCAGCAGGTTGATGGAAATGATTCTCCCTGTCTGCTCTGCCCTTGTGAGACCCCACCTGGAGTACTGTATCCAGGCCTGGAGTCCTCAGCACAGGAAGAATGTGAATCTTTGGGAGCAGGTTCAGAGGAGGGCTGTGACAGTGATCAGAGAGATGGAGGAAGACAGGCTGAGATTTGGGGCTGTTCAGCCTGGAGAAGAGAATGTTCCAGGGACACTTTAGAGCAGCCTTCCTGCACCTAAAGGGGACTTTAAAAAGGAGGGAGAATAAGAGAATGAGGACCAGTTTTAAATGATAAGAGGAAAGCTATAGATTAGATGCTAGGAAAAAAATCTTTATTCAAAGGATAGTGAGGCACTTGAACATGTTGCCCAGAGAAGTTGTGGATGCCTGTCCCTAGCGGTGTTCAGTGTGAGCCTGGATGGGGCCCTGAGCAAAGTGATCTGGTGGGTGGCATCCCTGCCAACAGTGGGGTGGGATGCAGGGGATCTCTAATCTCTGAATTACAGAATCCTTTAAGGTTGGAAGGAACCTCCAAGATCACCAAGCCCAACCTTTGACTGATCACCATTTTGCCAATTAGAGCACGACATCGATTGCCATGTCCTTCCAACACAAGGCATACTGAGATTTACCTGAGGAGTCAGGTTAGGGGACTGACCTAACAGGACATGAACTTTATTACATGGATTTTTGCAAGGGATTCCCCTGGGCCCATAGGAATGTTAATGACAGGAGAAAGAAGGCAGCAGGACCATAGAGTTTGGAGCAGGCCACGCCATTCTTGTGGCTGCCATCTGCTCTGGAGCCATAGCCATAAACTCCACCCGTAGTCAAATGTTAACTCCTGGATTAGGATTTTAATTGAGATCCTTTAAATCGGTTGGAAACTTAAATGGAGTGTGTTGTGACAAGAATCAAGAAAGTGGAGAGTTCAGCCCTTTCAGAGATAAATAACCTTGTTATCAAGAACAGTGTCCTTTGGGGAGAAAATGTCTGGCATTAAAATAGAGTAAGATAGATACATATATAGCATTGTCAACTGCCACTGGTTTCTACTGCTGTTTTAATGTAATGTTTTTGTTGTTTTGGGAATGATTCTAATTACTCTTTTGACAGTTTGACATCCTTCTGTTTATGTTGGATGTGGCAACATTTATGTGTTGTCTCTGGATTGCTTTTCAAACACAGATCCTACAGCCAAGGATTCCTACTCCAGAGAATACAAGCTCATTGAAATTGTGTCCTTATGTAGAAGTCAGTTGTTCAGTTGTTCCTTCTAACTTAATGCTGAAATGTTAAAGCTGCTCTGTCCCATGTTCCTGGGCAAAAGTTGTGTCTTCTACCACTTCCTCAACCCCTTCCTGTAGTGCTCACAAGATCATAATCAGATATTATTGGTATGACATTTCCCCCCTTGAGAAAGGAAAGGGATTAGCGTGTAAATATTGAATTTTTACTGAGTCTGTGGTAGCATCCAGAACTTCATTCCTGTAATCTTAGTGAAGGGCTATATGATCTCTATGGCTGCAGGTGCACCAGTGCTATTAAAAACTGCTTTAATTTGGCCTATTTTGTGTAAAAATTTTTCTTTTATGTCTTTGTATCTCTTGCATTTAAGCAACATGGTGCAGAGATGTTTTTTCTTCTGTGGAGAAAGTGTTCTGGACAGACAGTACTTGGAAAGTAAGAGTTTTTACTTATTTTAAAATTATGGCTTTTTTTTTTTTTAACTTTCAAATTTTTCATTTTTAAGTATTTTCAGGTCTAGTGTTCCAGTCCTTGGTCCTGCACTTTGAACCCAGACATAATTAGTTAGTACTGCTAGAAAAGTCTTATAGGAGCCCTGATTAAAAGATTTTGATGAAGTAATTAAAATACTAGTTTGGTTAATTTCTTTATTTGGCCTCTGTTTGTTGCTTCTTAGCATTATGGAGTTTGGAAATCATCATACATTATCATTCACCTAAAAACTTGAGGCAGATTTTTGTCTGTTTTATTATGGCGAAGAGATTCTAGTGTTAATTTTCTGAATGGTTTGCAAAATTGTGTAATATTTTGATTTATTTTGTTTATTTTATTGCCAAATGTCATTTTCATAACATGCAAAATCATACAATGTAGTGTCTTGGAAATTCTCTTGGCATATTCCATCTAAATTACTTTAAACAACTCTATCTGATTGCTGTTTTCAAAAATAACTGAATAATTACTATCCTGAATGCCAACAATATACAGAGGTTTGCTGGAGAGAGGAATAGATAAAGCATATGTTTACATGACTTCCACAATAAATGGTCTCCCTATACAGTTTGCAAATAGCAATTATAATTTCATGTTAATAAGATGCAGGAAAATGTGCTGAAGGAACAGTGCTTTGCTGCTTTTGTCACAGTTTCATCAAACTGATTTTGTCAGCACTGGAGCATAACCCTTGCCACATCAGTTTGAGTGCTCATTAGACAGCCGATTTGTCTGAATCCTCATTAAATTGATTAACTCATTTACTTATGGATGGTGACATGTTATGTGGTACAGGAATGGTGGTTAGACACTGGAATCAAGATTCTTGTTGACTTTGTTAGTATTCAGTTGTTCATTTGTTTTTGCAATAAACTGCTGCATTTGAGCACTACAGCAACAGTAATTTGCATTTTGCAGGAGTGTGTCATTGGCTGAAGGGCTGAACTTATATCGTGTAAGCTTGCACCTCTGTCAGTCAACTACAGACAGCAGTTCAGGAGCTTCGTAGGTCTATAGCCTGCTCCAATTCCCTGTTTGTTTCACTTGGGTACTAGACTTTCTCACGAGAACCTAAACAACTCTCTCAAGCATCTGGTTTAATGTAAATTAAATAACAAAAGGGAAACAAGTAGAAAAAATCCTCGGTTAACACATTCAGAAGAGGGAGTTGTTGTTAAGCAGGAATACTGAAAGCACTTTTCTAAAAGCTTTCAGGAAAATTATCAGAATGGAAAAAAGAAATCAGTCAATGATTTAAATAAAATTCTGTGTATTTATGGTTTAGAAATTTGTATTTTTACAGTTTGATATGTTGATATACTCCTAATATTTTAAGGTGCTGACTGTGCAGGTTTTGGATGCCAGCCACTATTTTGGTTGTTGTATGTGAAACTAGAAAAGAAAATTTAAGCATGCAGGGTTTAACAAATAAGAAAATATTTTGGTTGAATTCAGTGACTCTGCATTTGAGTGGATGGCAAGCATATTAACTCATCTGTGTAATTTTGAGTCGAGATAAAGTTCACTTTGGGATAGCTCAAGAAACAGTGGAGTATTTCAAACTTTGTGAAGATGAATAAGCCTGAATTTTTGAGCGACCAAATAATTTATTTTGGTGAGAATTGCATTTGCAATTCCAGGGCTGAATGTGCCATGAACACAAAGTGGTGTGAAGATGCCCTATGCTTTGGTGAAACAGAATGCTTTTGGTTTTCCTGGGGTGCAAAACAAGCCTCCTCCTGAGTTGTGTTGTTATTGGAGAACCAACTTCTTATTGAAGAAAAAGTTTGCAAACACAGGCCAGAAACCTTTCTCTCTAAATGCAGGAGAAGCAACAGTTGGCTACGTGTTGGCCAAACTACAAGAAAACAAGACCCAATACACTTTCAAAGATGAAAGAAGAAATTTGTAACATGAAACTAGCAACTATCTATGGTAGTGAGTCAGACTAAAACCATTCCATCTCCTTCACCCCTGCATTATTGTCCTTTCCCCTACCCTAGGTGACATTCTATCTGAATGCCTGTCAAACTCCAACTTTGCACCCTGGCCTCAAACATAGTCCTTGGAGAAAGGAGAGAGTGGGGTGGCAATAGGAAGTGACTGGGGATGAGTAAGATGAGGTGACACGTTTGCAGGGCAGTCACCTTCAAAAATCCTTGTGAAACTGCAGGTTGAATGGAAGGTGTAGAGTAGGAGAGAGGAAATTGTTTGGGAAATAAGGCAAGCTTTTAATGGACAAGGGAGTTGGGAAAAAAGGTAGGCTATTGAGGGAACTGTAAAAATGATTTTACAACTTACTATAAGTTAACAAGAGCTGTGTTTGTGCATTGCTTTAAAGGATAATTGTTACTTCATTCTAAAAAGTCATTAGTGTGCATTTATATATACACTGTGACACTAACTATTGCAAGTATTTTTGGTAATAAAAAATACTGTTTCCTCTGTTGAATCTTCTTGGCCTAAAGTTAGGATTAATGATGGTTTTAGGCTTCTTGTAAGGTTAGTACTTAGTTAATAAGAAGTTTCTGTAGAATTGGAATGAGATCAAGAATGGGAAAATACCTTGTCATTGTACCAATTGCACAGTATTTGTGGTTGTATTCGTTTATTGGGATATGCAGTTTTACTGGGTCAGTGAGAACAGTCTTGTTTCATTGAGAAGGTGAACAAAGTGGAGGAGATCTTGCATGCTTTCTGTAGAAGAGATTACTGTCACTGAATTAAACAGAGCTAGAATTTCACCCACCCTTTTATTTTTTTTTGAGGAAACGGCTCCAAATGCATCATATTTGGGACCTTCTTTGTAGTAGACGGGCTCATTTAGAAATGTTATTTATTTTAGTTTACTAATATATGCCTGTATTTGGAATGATGGGGAGAGTTTACAAAAACAAGTTCTTTGACTCTTATTTCAATTCTGTAGAATCATATCTTAGAATATTTGCAAAGTGCATATGGAACACAGATAATATTCAAGCATGAGGCTGGTGATCAGAGTTAAATTACTGGGTTCTAAATTTTTATACATCCACCTCTTTTCCTTCTTCACTCGCCCTGACAGTTACAGACCGTTTCTCTAATAGGGCTTGCATTTGAAGATAAGCCTGCATGTAAACAAATTAACTTTTCTTAAATGGAGAGCCATTTCATCTGCAATAATGTACCAATTCATAAACTATCAGAAGCATATTTTTAAAAAAAGAAAAAGATAAATGACCCATTGTATAACACTTACTATTAGGCAGACTAGATGTCCCTGTGTTCTGGGAGATAAGGTTCTTGTATTATTACACCCTAATAAAATGAGTTAATGTTTTAGTATCAGAGATAAAAGGACAGTTGGATATATTTAATAACCAAACTGAGAAACACTTAATTTTAGTTGTCTGTAGCAATATAACACAAATTCCCCTGTAAAACAAATTGCACTTTTGGAATATACTTTAATGTGCATTCGACAAAGGAGAAAATGAGGTGATTGAAGTTCAATTTGTAGCATGTTATTAACCATTTCCGCTTGACTAGATGCGTAAAAGGATAATGGATGAGGGTTTTATTATTGCCTTTCTGCTAAAATGAAGTGGTGTAAAAGATAAGGTGATGAGATTAATGAACATAAGGAAAAGGCGTAATCAATCAAACTCCAACAGGGTGATGAGATGACAGTACTTAAGATTTGCAAGGATACGTGTTTTTAAAAGTGGATTTTATCGACACCGACATTTTGTTTGAGTGGAATGGTAAAAAGCAGGTACTTGCCAATTTTAGGTATTTTTTGATGGGTTCAATTACTACTGTATGTTTGAATCTTCACCAATTAATGTAACAAATTAGAGTTGTTAAGTCTATTGCTAAATTTAAAATTCACATTAAGCCCCCTTTATGATTATTAAAGGAAATCAGCAAATACAACTTTTGTCAAGCAGGAAGGAAGTTTTATTGATCAGTTTATCAGCTCTTCATTGGTAGAGCACTCCTAGATGTGTCTGGATGAGTTATTTTTAGTCTGTACTGCTGCCTCATGTTTTACATCCTGGTCATTTCAGCATTTCAGTCACTGGTTTTCATGTGCTCAAGGAAGAGTGAGAAATGCTTTCCTTGCCCTATAATAAGTTCCCAAACATGAAACTCCACAAGATTTCAACTTCCGACTCCTCAAATAGAAAATTGATTATCTTGTAGTGATAAATCTACCGAAGTTTCTAGCTGTAAATGTGTTCCTCTTTGTAGGGGGAGATATTTTATACTTCAGATCTCAAACCTTCTTTCCTCTAACACACATCTTAAAATTGTTACCTGGTTGAATATCTATAATGCTAACATGTTATGGGAAGAATTGATTACAGGTGTTTTACTTCCAAGTAATTAACCTAGAGAAAAACCCAAAGGTAGATCTTGAGCCTTAAATATATATATACATATTTTTTAAAGAAGGAAATAACATTGAGTTCCACACAAAGAAGCACTTAAGAACTGCAAACACCACTGGAAAATCAAATTTTCTAATACCTTCAGTTTCCTGCTCCTTTTGAAAAACTATACATGTTTTTTAAAATGTGGAACTGACTTGGAGGGGAGCTGCTATCCAGTTAGGGACTTTTCCCTACTTGAAGAAAGATTTAAGAAGGGCTCCCATATCATACTTTCAAATGTGGTAAGAGATGTCAAATTTGATAAGAGTTGTCTATTAAAAGGCTGCCTTAAATTAGTTTTGTAAATGAAACATGCACAAGCAGGATGAATTGCCTTATTTTTGCAAGGGACTTGGTTCTTGGCAGCACTTAGGCCAGGATGGATAGGATATTGCTATGGGGTTAGGACTTTCTAAAGAGAAGCAGTTGAAAATACTTTTCCCTCTTGACTTCAGCATTTATGAAACACTGTTAGGTACTGGCTGGAAACTGGGGCTTTGTCAATACTCCCACATTAGACTTGACTTTTTCTGGCTCTTAGGAAAACTTCTAGTTGTGCAAAACAGCATTGTGGGTTTGAAAGACAAACACATAACACAGCCCAGATTAAAATTTTTTATAAGAGCTAATATTTTCACATAGACTTACTTCCCTCTCTCCTCCTGTCATCTGCAGAATTCTTTGATAGACTTTTTTTTTATTGGGCCCCTCAGGAGTAGCAAGTTTTAGATTTAATACCCCAGGGGGAATGGCAAGGCAAATCATGTTGTTGGATCAATTGTTCAGCTATCCCCAGACTGCTGTCTGTGTATCTGTTACACTTGAATCACATTTTCAAGCCTTTCTTATCAATCATTTGGACTAGAAATGCAGTTTAATTTTCTATTGCATCTTTAAGCTGAAATAAGGGTTATGTTCTTGTTCTGTTACCCCAGCATCATAGATGTGGTTGTAGACCTTGCATTAGCTGTGCCCCTCCTGGCTTGCTTAATCTTGGAAAAGAGTCTTTGCTTGTAGGAATGCTTTAAAGCTGAATTTAAATTACTTTAGTTTAGCATGTGCTAAGGTGAATATCAGCAGTTGTATAAAACCTCCTCTTCACATGTTTTTTTTTTGTCTTTATGGGGTAAGTTTTAATTGGACAAATTATTTCTATGGGTGATCTTAAAGGGTTCTCTTGCAGTCACAGGCCATAACAAAACCTTGGTCAGTGACTGATTTCAATCCATTCTTTCTTCTGAGAAATTAATCTACTATTACAGGAATATAAAACAAATGTAAGAATACAGATACAAAATATGAAGTATACTCATGTGGGACTGTTATAAAAAAGAGCACATAGGAGACATGTCCTTCAATAACTAAGAACAATTCTTCTATTTTGTTGTCATGTCTGAATTCGGGTTTGGTTTGCAGTGAGTGGAGCGAATGAACTTGGCAGTGAGTGGAAAAGGACTTGAGCAGTGAAGGGTTTTATAGCAGTTCTGTGCTATCTTCTTTCCCAGCTTCTGAGGGCAAGAGGGAAATTTTTTTCAGTGTTATATACTGTCCTGGGCATCCCAAATGAGACAAATGTAGGCCAGCCCCTGCAGCTGCCCCATTTTACTTGAAGGAGATTTGATTCCTGCAGCACTCGAGAGTCTCTGCAGCACAGCGGTGGCATTAAGCCATTTTTGCATCCACATCCCTTTGCAAGGGGCACCTTCTGTGCCACATCTCTCATGAAACACAGTGCAGAATCTTCTGTTGTGAACGGCTGGCTTGGCAGCTCTGGAGTCCGACTTTTCTCCTTGCCTTTGAGAGGCACATCTGTTCTTCTATGTATGGGCTTGCTTCCCATTAATGAGCTGATCAGATGCAGTCTTTCTTGATGACTGGTATTCTAGCTTCCTGCCAGATGTGTGGGGGAGTTTTTGTTTTTGTTTTGTTTCTGATGAAGGGATATGAAGGGCAGCTTACAGGTCATTGATTAAAAAAAAAATAAATCCTTTTTTGGCATTGAAACTCATTTTTTCATTGCCCGTTTGCTTTCTGCTCCTCCTTCTGCAAGATCAGATGGAAACAGCAGACACTGGACAGCTGCCAGTGTTGCAGGTGTAGTGGCTCCTTCTTGGTTGTAGTTGCTGCTTCCACTTGCACGTGTTCTGACTGGAGAGACCTTTGCTGGATGCACGGAGAAGCAGCCCATGGGAGAAGTCATATCCTGAAAGTGGTGAAATAGGCAGGGCACAGAAGTGCAGATCTGACATGACTATTCTCATTTGCTGTTCCAAATACAAATTTGAAGAGACATTTACAGCAAACATGAGCCTTATTTTTCTAAACCAGAGGTTCCCCTGGCCAGTAATCACAGCACATGCCTGACAGAGCTCAAGAAGCGTTTGGATAACACTCAGGCACAGGATGTGACTCTTGGGGATAGGGCAGGGCTGGGAATTAGACTTCAGTGGTTCTTGTGGGTCTCTTCCAAGTCAGGATATTCTATGATTCCAAAAGAAATAATAATTCAGTATCTAAATAACTTTAAGAGACAGCAAAATAAAGATGGTTCCTGCATTGTTTTCTGTGCCCTGCCTTTGAGATGCTTGCTCCTGTTTCTTACATGTCACCATACATAGTAAGTACTACTGCTGTGGATATGAGCTGCTGTGAGTTTGGCAATTGGCCTAATTTTCAGACTCTGTACTCGTTAAAGATCAGCCAATGGTCTGATAAAGACTATCCTCCAAGACTTTTCTGCACTAGGAATTTTATAAAAGGAGAGGCACCAACCAGATTTAAAACTTCAAAAAACTTTAAACTTAAGAAAAACCTGAATCTACAACCCTTTTTTTCATTATATTAAATTAAAAAGAAATCTCTTCTTGCTTCCTTTTCACTATTTTTCTGGCACTTCCATTTTGAACAAGGGAAAGCTTTTTAGGGCTTGTTTTGAAATGCTTTTTTTAAATTGCAGTAGTGTTACAACATCATCGCATGGTTTTGAGCCACTAGTCCTGTGTTGTCTTGCTTCTACTAGGAAACCTTCTGTACAATTTATATTTTCAGAATATGGATCATGGTCAACTTATCACCTCGAAAACATACTTTTTGTTTTTCTTAATGGGAATACCAGATTGTAGTGAGTGTGCTAAAAACTTTTGAGGTTAAGATTTAAAAGAGCTTTTATTTTATAACCTCCTTTCCAATAAAAAACATTTCCATAATGAATTCAATCTGAATTTGTATTTCCTTTTTTTGTTATCTCACAAGGGGATGGGAAGACAAATTCATTGATCGTGTTTTTGCAGAGTGAAAATTTGGAACATCAAAAGCTTCCTGTTCTTTTAGTTTTCTGCATTAATAAACTTGAAGGTGAGCTAACTCACAAGGTAGCAGCAGTCATGGTGATAAGAGGTTATGTACCAAAATAAAAGAGTTGTGAAGGACTTTTCAAAGCCATCTAGAGACCTGCTTCTCAGCTGGATAGATAAAATGATGGTAAAGGGAGTTTTTCCACCTGGTTTTCAAAAATTCTGTCTCACACTGGGTAACAATCATGGAATGCGCCACTGCACCATTCATTACTACAAAGTCTTAAGGCTGATAATACTTTATTTCAGTATTTTTGATGCAAATTCCACTATTCAATATCATCAGCTTCTTTTGACGGCTTCTACACAGTGAGAAATCATTTAATGGAATTTTGCTCACTGATGCTTAAGCTCTCTTCTTGAGCTTTTCCAGGTACCATCATTTTTTCAATGTATACAAAATGAAATCAAAACAAGCTTTTTTAGTGTTTTCACTGTGTCTGTTTAACTGATGGAATTCATTGACACATCAAATCATGAAGCTGTATGATTTAATGCAGCCCACAAAGACTGTGCTGAGTTATTTCTAAATGATCGAAAGATTCTTGGTTCTGATTTGGTGTCTGTATTATTTCACAGGCCAGGTATATGAAGTCTGTATATATATGAACATCAGTGCTGTAGCAAATGGCATAAATAGGTAACCCTGGTGGAGGAAAAAATGTTGCCCTTCTCCAGGTGATATAAACGTCTGTGTGAGTCTTTCATATCTACCTCTTGAGGAGCAGATCCAACTAGCGCTTAAATCAGAATGAAACTAAATCAAGATATCACTAACTCCTACAAGAATCTGTGAATTCCTGCAGTTTTGGCTCCTTTCTATCATAAATAAGCCTGCTGTCATATTTTGCAAAGAAAGTCATAACTTTATTTCCTTAACCTTGCAGGGCTTGAACAGCCACCCAAACCTATATTAATTTTCTTCTTTTTGAACTTTCAGTATCTAAGGCTGCCTAATTTAACTTCCATAGCGGTCCTTTGCAATCAGATGTTCCCGTTCTTTGGGTTAATTAAATGTTTTCTGACAGTGGTAATGAACCCCTGCTTTCTGAAAGCCAGCAGGGTTAATCAAGAAGGAAGAAAAATTGTTTATGAGATCCAGTAGAAGGGAGTAAGATAGTTGGCGCTAGATTTGCTAACACTGTGTGCATATATGTTGGTCTATGTGTGAGGTGTTTAGAACCACAGTCAAACCAGAAAAGTTCTAAAATACAGGCTCCCCCAGTAATTTTGTTTCCATGTTAGATGGGGATAATCAGGTAGAAGGTCACCTGAAGTTAGTAGAAGACCACTTTTGGAAAATTTACTGTGCAGGTAATAAATTTAGTATTTTCACACTGAAATATAGCTGAAGTGGCAGGATAAAGGGAGAATATATTGTTGTGCATTACTCTGTTTTAATAATCTGGGAAACATTTTTCATGCCATCACAAATTTACTGATCTATGGTCTGGAACAGACTTTATTCTTATTATTCTTACTGTTTCCAAGCATATAGTGTTTTTGTTTGTTTATTGTATAGAGAGAAATTATTTCAAAATGGAATGGATCTTGAAACAGAACTAAATCCTAACAAAAGATTTAACTATTTACAGGTTCAGAGGCCTTAAGGTATTTGAGGCTAATATAAACAGCATACTGTGAAATAGGAATTTCAGTTTGTGGTAAATCTGTCTGTCCCTAGCAGCTTCAGATAAAATAATTCTATCCTTCTCGAGCACATCAATTTGCTAGTCGGTGGTTCATGTATCAAAGAGCATTCTGTGAAAATATCAATATCATTGGTTAATATAAATGAAATTAATTTTTAAAGCTGGGCTAAAGGTTGACATCTGAAAAATTGCATTACTTTGCAGAAGAGAAATTTCTGTCTTCCAGTGAAATTTCAGGTCGTAAGGGCAAGTAATTTTCACAATCTTCAATGGGAACCAGTGAAATATGAACTTCATTGTCACCTAGCCCCAAAGCGATAAGATAAAATGAGCTGATACATCATTTGCTGTGGTTTTATCATCTCCTTCAGTAATTGGAAGAGAAAACATAAGAGTCCTTTACCACCCCCCTCCCCAGTCCCTTCACCACCCACACCCAAGCATAAGCCATTTTGCTCTGATCAATACAAAGGTCACTGAGTATTTATTTATTTATTTAATTAATTTTTTTATGCTGGGTAAAACTGTCTAGTGGAACATTAAAGTAATGAATATGTTTAATTGAGTTTGTCACCCATGAAAATGCTGAACAGGATTGTGTAACAGACTGTGCATGCTCACAGGGGGGACTGGATGGGAGGCTGATGCTCGTTGCGTGTGGAATTCAGTGGCTGATTTTGTGAATATCTGAGATTTAGAGCAAACACCTTATCTGTTGTTTCTTTGAGAAATCTAAACCAAACCATTAAACAACTGTGATTTATTGAGGAGCATGTTGATATTTAGGATTATTAATAGTCTGATCTAATTCCCTGTTAATTCAGTTGTACTTAGATGTATTTAAACAAAGAGCAGAGTAAGACCCTTTCACTGTGAATTCTGCAGCCAGGAATGAAATAATACTTGGACAGTAGAATCCAAGGATCCTCAGTTGCAAGGTTGAGGTTAAGGTAGAAATCCAGGTTTCTTGTGAACTGAGTGTTGGATTTTGTAGCCTGCGAGTGCTGTAATTTTGCCTTCCTGAGTAAAAATGACCCCAAATGACCTGGAATGCTGCTAGGATGTATTTATAAATGTTATCTCTCAACTACAGTCAAATTAGAATGTAAATTAAATGCTCTATATGTTTAGTCAGTGCTTTGTTGGGGTTTATTTTTCTTTGTCTTACTTGTTTAAAGTAAAACAAATGTGCATCAGCTTTTTTAAATAAGCTATTTAGCTTTTATTTTACTCATGGCAGTTAAGTTGGCTGGCATATTAAAGTAATATAATTATTCAATTACTGTTTCAGTTCTATAACCCATTTGCAGACTTAATTACTTCTAGCCTATTCACATTTTCAGGATCAATAGTACTTTTCTCTAAAATAAAATAAAATATATGCTAAGTGATTGGCTTGCTTAACAGGTAAAGCAAAGTGTTCATTTACTCTTCAGTGAAATATTACTTTTCTAGCTGAGGAGGCAGCTGAGGTGATGGGCGTTTTTTTTAATTATTGCATAAAGTCTTGTACAATAGACATTGTTTATGATGAACATTCAAGGAGGGTTTTGAAGAGAGGGTAGGATGGGGCATTTGTATTAAAAACTGTAAAATGACAGAATAGCTTCCAAGTAAACGAGCAATTTAATATTTAGCTGATATATGACTGTAAATCATGATGAGAGGGCTTATTTATGTATGATCTTAATTTGGGGTCAGCACTGTGCTGCTGGAGTCTTCATGCAACTCTGATTTCAGAACCTCCTCCAAGTAGAATTTGAAGCCATTCTTCAGTCACTAATTTCTTGGGGAGTTGCCTGCAGCTGTGGAGTGTCGTGGCCATCAGCCTGAGTCCAGGTTTAGATTTCATTTCTGATACTTGAAGTAAAAGAAGGGATTTCCTGCAAAGGGGAAAGTGATTTTGTATTTTTAGTAATGTTGTCATGATGCCCGTGATGCCTGTTCATGTGGTGTTGCCGAAGTCTAATTACAGAACAGTTTGTCTGGTGAGATTTTTGGAACTGTAGAACTTTCCAATTGCCTCATTTTTAAATGTGTTTTTAAATGAAATGGTAAACAGTATAAATTTTCTTTTCTCTCCTGTAAGGTACTGTATCTTGTGAAACAAATGAAATGTGCAATAGATTAAACTTCAAGCTGATGTGTCAAATCAACTGAAATTCTGTAGATACTTCACGTGGGGAAGACAGTACTATTTCTGCAGATTAAATTAGATTGTACACTCTCATTAGGCTCTGCTCCACAACTTGTTCTAAAGCTGGTGGTGACAAAAGGCAGAAGTGAGTTGGTTTTAACCTCTAAATATTGTACAATACTATGAAGAAGATAGTTGTTCTTAAATTCTGAAGTGGACAATTTGTGTTGGGTGGCTTATGGGTGAAAACAGGCAAATGCAAATATAGTTTTTGAAAGTTGTGGTTCTGATGTCAGAAGTGATATAAAAAAATGAAATGAAAAATTTTGTTTGCCAGAATAAAAATGCTGAGTTTAATTTGAAGAACGAGTCGGTTTCTGCAGCTAGGAGTTTCTAATACCTTTTTCTGGGGAGTAAAAGGTTGCGCTGGATTTTGACGAGGAGCACTTAGCAATACACATGAAAGAAATGCGTTTGTCTTCTGGACCTTTCATCTGCTCTAGGTGGAGTGATGAGCGGGAGCTGGGGCAATGCTGCGGTTCCCATGGCAACTGGTTCACTGCAGGGCTAGACCTCTGTCTAGGGTGCTGTCAGAGTGCCCGGAGTTTCAGAGAGCAGCGTCCCAAGGAAGGTCTGCTCCAACCTAATCCAGTTTTAATTGAACTCCAGAGACTTTGAAGTGAGGCTGCAGAGCAGGCAGACCCTGCTCCAGCCCGCAGTGGAGGCCATGCTCGGACCGGCCTCAGCTGCTTGTGTCTCCTGATCACTTTTGTTAATGAGCACTTCAGAGAGTGGTTGCAGTGGTGGATGGAGGTGTTTCTGTTCCAGTTCCTGCTGTAAATTCTCTCTCTCTGAATTCAGTAACTTCATCATGGCTCTACGAGGTGCACAATGCAAGCCACCTCTGCTCTTTTCAAGTTGGTGCTTTTCCTTCCAGTTTTGAGGAGGCTGCAGGCAGCAAGCTCTGGGCCTCGCGCAGGGTTCCCACTCTCACAGAAAATGCTCATTTCACAGGGTAAAAGTAGTAATTATTTAGTGTGCTGGTTTTACTCGCAGTATCCACAAAGTAAGTGTTTGAATTTGTCATGCAGAGAGTGATGGGGACAAACAGGCTGTTGAGTTTGAATTGTTGCAGAAAAGAGGAGTTTACCACATTGCTGTTGGTCTCAAAAAAAAAAAAAAAATCATTGCAGTTAGAAGCTCCGATTTCAAGATCATAAAATGGATGAATACCAGGAAAAAGTACTAAGAGATATCTGTGCACGAGCAATGCAACTTTTTTTCCTGTGTTACCTGTTTTGATGTTGTATTCTTAGAGGATATTTATATACATGTGACAAAAGCCAGCTGCAGTGGGTCTGAATAGCACCACAGAATTATACAAATCTGCCAATTAGTGTGGATGGGTTATGGGTGTGGTATGGGAAGTGTCAGCATGGCCCAAGTCTGTTAGTTCCCCTGTTCCAAAGATGTTTAGCAGCCACTGACGATCTCTGGTCCTTTCATCGCATTCCTAGAATTTTGTTCTGGAATAATTACGCAGTTTTTTTCCTTCTCTTTCTGTGTTGTGTGTGTGTATGTTTGCTGGGAGAGAAGTTGACTGTGGCAGCTGTATTGAGGTGAAGATGAGGGATTAAGTAAAAAGAAAGAAGGTGTGGGAGATAATTTACTTTGTATATTCTGATCTGTGCTATCAGCTTTGGTTTGCCAGTCTTGTTTGCTTTCAATTCAGAAAACTGGGACAATATTTTATGCTGTATTGTGTAGTGCCTTTATAATGGTGCATCTGCTTTCTGTGCTACAAAAATGCAGGTTTTATTTGTCAATATATGCTACGTGTGAGACAAAATCCTCCTTTGTTAAAAACCTGTAAACAAAGGATTGCTTTCATTAACAGTCTTTGTTACATTAAGGACTTGAATTTCACGTTTTCATTTCTATACACAATATGTTGCTGAAGTGAAATTGTGGTAAGTGTAGTGTTAACAAGGTTTGCATCTGAGTCTCCTTTCCTGTAATGGGTTTCTATTAAGTGCTTTTGTGTTTGCTAAAATTGACAAATCTCAGATTTTCCTTCACCTATAATTTTTTTAATCTGAGCTAGAGGAGTGTCCAGTCTCTCTGTCCCTTAACACTTACGTAATTAAGCTTTGAAATGAAAAGGAAAAAGTGAAGCAACAAAGAAACAAAGTGGCTGAGGACTGAAAATGGGATTAGTTTGAATTGTGAAGGCAGACTAAGCATCTGTGTCTGTCAGATGGGATGACAGGAATTGTAACAAGTTACTTTGACAACCGCTTACTCCATAGAGAGATTATGCTGAGTTCATTTGCAGGTTTATGTTTAACCTTAGCTGACAAAATGATACTTAACCTCTTATACAGCCAACCTTTCTAGTTCCAGAATTAATGAATGCTGCCTTAACGATAAACCTAAGGAACATTTTTTTCTTTAAAGACATTTTTTGCTCGCTTATTTGTTACAGGCCTGTTATTACAATGCTGAAGGGAGCACAGATACATCTAATGCTACCAGATATACATTTCAGAATGTGGCTTTATGCTTTGCTGAAGTGCTGAACATGTAATAATGTTTTTGAAACTCTGGAACTATTATGAAAAATAGACAGTTGTCTTTAAAGGAAAAAATGCAAGCAAATGTTTAAAATATTTGACATGAGTAGTTAATTCAGGAGTGCAAAAAATGCATTAGAGATTCATAGCATGATTTGAAGTTTGAGCATATTTTAATTTTGCTGAAGATTTTGCATGTTATTGGTAGAATCCATGCTTGTGGGTCAAAGAGTTTCTCTTTTGCAAGGTATTACCTGTCCAGCTAACATATTTAAAAATCTTCTCTGTCTGTTTCTTCCAGATTCTGGCATATACAGAAGGACTCCACGGAAAATGGCTCTTCTCAGAGATTCGATCTATCTTTTCCCGACGTTACCTCTTGCAAAATACAGCACTGGAGATATTCATGGCAAACAGAGGTACAGAGAGCTAAAAGAAATGACAAGTGTGAATGTGGGGACGTGCATTCTGTTTGGATGTTCAGTCACATTTATTCTGACTTGGATTTATGTAGATAGAGGAAGGGCTTGGATTAAATGTATCAGTATTTAAATTAGTAGTTTTTTGTAATTTAGTTTCTCTTTCCAGTTCTTTTTTCATTGATAAATTATGATCAAGCATGAAAAGCGTGCATTATCAATGCCTCACTTTCATTTATATCCATGTTTTAATTCAGCATTCTCTGAGGACTCCTGCTCAAGACAGTCCTACCTCTGATCTGTTATGCTTGAAGGATTTTTTGTGTCCCCTTGGAGGGTTGATGGTTGTTAGTTGTACACACCAAGAACAACGGAATGAAATAAGTTCACTACTGGATTAGACCAGTGACTGCTATGCCTTCATGCTTTATTTAAAATGTAGAACATTGTTTTGGTAAAGTTATTGTCCAACAGAATATTAATCATATGCAGAGACACTTGTTGTACTTTCTGAAGTCATAAATGGCCGCTGGTGATACCGTAATTAGATTGTTATTTAGATTTTTAGGTTGCTGTTTCATAAGTGTTATTCACATGTTTCAGACAAAATAGGAAGATAGTATTTTGAAGACTATTTCTAGAAAAGACCTAGAAAGTAAATTAGTAAGTGTGTGAACCAGTTAATACATACATTTTTTAATTAGTTCTAGACAGCCAATCTGTGCATATACATTTAATTTCTATCATAAAGAAAAAGAAATGTAGACCTTGTAAGATGTGCAACAGTGACAACTTCTGTTGAAATTTCTCTTAGCGATAGATAAAAGGAGTTATGGAAATTAAAAGAAAAAAAAATCTACAGCAGCCTGAAGGAAACTTGTCTGATTTGTTGAACACCTGAGCTTAGGGTTGCATTGTTTTGGTTAAGAAAATCTAAAGTGCTTAAAATCATGCTGTATTTCAACTCTTGTACTCACAGTGGGTGTCATGTTCAACTTCCCTGACCAAGCAACAGTAAAGAAAGTGGTTAACTGTCTACCTCGGGTTGGTATTGGTACCATCTTTGGATTACCCCAGACCAGGTATTTTACAATTTGAGTTAAATTTATCTGTCAGTTTAAAGAGTTCTTTTTTTTTTTCATCAATCCAGCCCACATGGTTTGAAATATTTATACCTACTAGTGTACAGAACATGGAGCAGGAAACCCTTAGGGAGTGTCTTGATTGTTGTTACTTCAAATTTTTTATTTTTAATAGATTTCTGTACATAGAAATTGGATTAAAATAGTTTGGGATGTTTTCTGTTGTGTTTTGTAGTTTTTTTTATTGAGTCCAGGAAAAAAAATCTCTTGGATGGCAAGTATAGCCATGCTGTAAGAACATCAGGATTTGTATTTACAGAAACAAATTATGTGTGAAAAATTCTAAATGTACATTGAAGACACATTTGCTCAATATTTCACTTCCATTTGTACCGATCAATTTGTTTGCAACATAATATTTTTTATTAAAAAAATATGAGTTACAGTTTCCTTGAATTGTTTACCAATACCTGTAAAGATTTTTGAACTAAAACTACATATATTTTTTTCCTCCCTAAATGATGTGGGTTTGGTATTTACAGATGTTTTTGTTATGAAAAAAACAGTCTTGGGAATTTTATGATAAACTCTTCTCTGTTTGATTTATCACTCCAAGGAGTGACTTTATGGTCTTCTTTCACAAACATTGGGAAATCTGGCATCAAATTCTAAAAGTCTGAGTTATTTATGACTAAATCCCCAACACTGCCCAGAATTTAGATCTCAAGAGTATGGACTTCATAATGAAATTCTATCATCTTATCATTGTTTTCCTTTGTTCTTGAGGGATTTAAAAAAACCTCTCCTTAAAGATGACTTTATTCATATGTGAAATTCTAAAAGTATTGTAATTTTCTTATTTAATGATAAGTCTCCAGTAACATATTTCTGTAATACATCAAGCCATCATGGAGCAGCTGAATTTGCACAGCTGTAAAGTTTTCTGTTGGAAATTTTTCAAATCTTGACATATCCAGCTGTCCGATGCTTCAATTCTTTTTATTCTTATTAGATTATAAAACTTTAAAAATGAACTTTAAGTGTCCAAGTGGCAGTTTGATCTCTAGAGAAATCTAGCATAGGCCTGGTAGAAAAAATATGTACTACTGCCACTAAAAATCAGATATGTAAAAGAGGAAGACCCATCAGGTTTTCTCATTTTTTTCCAATTTTCTTTGTTTCCAGACGCATTTCTTTGGCTAGTCCACGACAGATCTTCAAAGCTTCCAACATGACCCAGCGGTGGCAACACCGAGAGATTTCGAACTTTGAATACTTGATGTTTCTAAACACTATAGCAGGTATTGCTAATTACTGTACATCCAAATTACTGTAATTACACAGAGAAAGAGTTAATCACAGTCTCAGCAGCCATGGAGCACCACTGGATTTTAAACTTTTAATGAGTCATTTTTTCTATGATATATCTATATCATTTTTTCTGTATGATATATAGTGTCCTGAAGAACTTCACAAAAATGCTCCTAAATTTACTTTGTTTGTAATTATATTTATGTTTATGTAAGACTAGAGAGGTACTCATAGCACTACACTTAAAAGCAGAGTATCATGACTGTTGTGGGCAGACAGGAACTATATAGACTGTCAACTATTTAGGAAAGCCTCAGGAATAGGAACTTGTTTATCTTCAGTATTCTAAGTTTTAATTTTCATAAGTATTATCCTCCCTAAATATCACAGATGCAAAAAGTTCTCTGTAGCTTGGGGAAGTGTCAGCCAGGGAGCAGGATACTCCTGGAGCCAATAAATAACACTGTTACAGGATGCATGGTTGGTCTCAAAAAAGGGTGCAATGCCTGAGTTGCCAGTGCTGCTGTTCTGGGACACCATTAATCCAAACCCAACACTAATTTGTATCCACGTGTTTTTATCCTAACCACTCATTCTGTAATTGCTAGGCTGTATTTTGTTTAACCCATCTTACCCCCTCAGCTTCTAATCAGCTGGGCTTCAGTTTACTAAGTGGAGGCTGACTGTTTGGTCTCATGACATCCCTTTTATTTTCCAAGTTATTCCGTCCTCTGAGTAACTTAGAAAATTTCTCAATTTTCAGCTGTTTTCTGTGTTATTGACAGTGGTGAAAGGTCTGTTAATTCCCTTTCAGGCTTGGCTCTTGCTAACACGATTGATATAACAAATGCCTGTGCTTGCACTAATTGCATTTTATACAAATGGTCAGATTTGGTGCTTGCTGTAATCAGTCATCAAGTCAGAGGTGCCAGGATGCTGGCAGATTTTTAAAAGTAGGGGTCGATCTGCTTGCCTTGTTACTGCTCAAGCTGAATGAGGCAAATCATGGCCCTATTTTCTGTGGCTCTAATGAATTACCCTTTTCAGCTTTAATATATTATTGAAATAATAAATTGTATTGTTATCTGCTTGGTGTTTGGGGTTAAAAGAAGCAAAAAGATAATGTTATGGAAAGAGGGATGGTTATCCCAGTGTCATGTAAGTAGCCTTAATCCTCAGTAACAGATAATGTGCAATACAGCCAAGTGATTAGGGAAAGACTAAACCTACCATGGATGGAAAAATACTGGGTGGTGTAAGAAAACTGGAACAAAAAAAAACTTTGGTGGAGGTTTAGAAAATGTTTCTGACAACCTTACAGACTGGATTGTAAAATAATATTCCTTGGGAAGAGGTTAAAGCCTGTCTTTGGAGACTTTTTAAGACCCAAGCTGAACAAAATGTCAAGAACATGCTGATTGAAGATGATATGAATGAATGAATCTCTGCAGCAATATAATAAAAAGTGACAAGATCCATGTAAAAACTGCATTTTAAACTTAGAAACCAGGCTTTGGGGTGTGTATGTGTGCATGGTATGTGTTTATTCTAATTGAACATTTTGGTTTTACTGGAAGAAGTGTGTGTTATTTCCATCTTAGATATGTGAAGATGTACACATCAATCCGTATCCAGACCAAATTTTCTGTCCTGGTAGATGTTGGCATATCAATAGGGGGACAACGGGCAAGGATGAATTCCCCTGAAAGTGAATTCTCTTGATGAAACAGTTATTAATTGAAAAATTATCCAGTCTAAATTCCTGAGCTACTTCATTCTTCATTCTTCATTCTTCTTTCACTTACCTCCATTTGAGAGATTGGATAGCGAACCTGCCCTTTTTTTATCAGCATTGACTGGTTATATGGATTTCTCTGTTCATGAAAGTAGTCTTTGAGGAGGATTGCTAAGTGTGCTTTCAGTTCTGAGGGCATCTTTCCATTGGTGGTACTGAGGGAGGACATTAACACAGAATGTAAAAAGAATGCTTTAATTCTTAGTATCAACAAAAATCATTGACCTTCCATTTTTTGAGGTGTTTCACCTTAAGGAAATAGAAGACAAGATGACATAAACAAGGAAAGGAGAAAGGAGTGAATTTAACTGTCAATCCTACTGTATGCAAAAGAGTTTACAATTAAAGTGAAATGGTCTGAAATGTTTTAGATTAAGTACTAGCATATTGTCAAGTTTTCCATTATCCTTTCAATAAAGCAAAGTAGAATGTTGAAATGATAACAGATCTGAAATAAACTGCAGTTCTTTCAAACAGCTCATAAAGTTATATTGTTGTATCTTTAGAGATTTATATTTTAGTTAAATATATCTCTTTATTCACAGTGGGGGATTTTTTGTTGTTTGTCAGGTCGAACCTACAATGATTTGAATCAGTACCCTGTCTTCCCTTGGGTTATCACCAACTATGAGTCAGAGGAATTGGACCTTACACTTCCTAGCAACTTCAGGGATTTGTCAAAGGTATTTGTCATCAAATATACCTTTATATTTTTGTCGTAGTAGTTTGCAGTCATGTAAACATTTTCCGCTATGTTTAATACATTGATACCTGCACGACCATTAACAGTGTTTCATTTCTTCTTATGTGTACTGATAATAGGAATCAGATTGTGTAAAAATGAATTATTAATGTATTCTTATTGCTTCAGATTGTACCAACCTAATGATTGTTGTTGGAAGGTGCTCCTAATTGGAACATAGACATTACATTTCATTTCAAATTTTAATGACGTTAGAAACGCTGAGGCTGTTGAAGATTAAAAATTAGCCTTTTTCTCTTTGTTTTTTTCTGATGAGAATTATGCTTTTTTTAGTAGCAAACCCTGTGATACCATTAAATTTTGGGTACTTTTAAATCACTGCCATATTCCAATGAGTAGAAACTGTATTTTATCACTTGTTCTGTGTACCCCTTCAGGTATGCTGGAGTAATGCAGCTGTCCTTTGTCAGACAGACATTGGCAGGTTTGAGGAGCTTTTCCAAACAATTCCTTTCTGGCAGAGTAGCCCTGTGGGTTTTTCCAACAGTCCCCCCACCATTTGCAGATTCGATATACAGCCTGTTTATAGAACATGATTATTCTCTTGAAATGCCTTCCCAGAAAGGACTACTTCATTTTACAAAGTAGAAGTATCTCTCATTTTCTCTACAAAGACTGGGTGCACTGATCAGTAAGCAGAATTTTTTTCTGAAAGGTATCTTTTATGCAAAATGGTTGGCATGTGGGGCAATATAGCTAATTAGTAGAAAAGGTAAGGAGAGTATTTTAATGATAGCTATTTTTTTTTTTAAGTCTCATAGAAATCGGTAGTTTGCTACTAAAAAATGGAAATATGGCAGCTTTAAAAGTTTTTGCTCTTAAAAGCTTTAAAAAATTTGCAATTGATTAAACTAAACACAGGTTTGTTAAAAGGTTTTATTATATATATATTTGAAGACTTTACCATGCCTTTTGAATGTATATATGTACACATTTAAAGCCAAAGCAGAAATTCTGAGCTACTATTGTAACTTTTCCTGATAGTATTACTTAATGTAAATAATGTCTTTAACGTTTCTTAGAATGTCTGGCTGGCACAGATCCACATTCGTGGGTAAACCTGCACATATTTTGTATTTTAACAAATCTTTAGAACATAGACATTTATTTATTTTAAAATAATTTTTTCTTTGTGGAATTCAATAAATGCTATTTAATAATCCCCTGGCCAGAAAGTATATGAAGGTAGTTTGCAGCTAAAAATATCTATCACCAAACTAAATTCTTAGTGTGAATTGCACTTAAATCAACATTGAAAGCTTAAGGTAACATCAGTCCTGTGTAGCTTGAATTAGTACATAAATTAAATGTACTAATCATTAATAAATTCCTTGATGATATGATTTTTACAACCTCATTTTCCATTAACTTTTTTTAAATGATGAATCTGCATAGATCATGTCATTGCTGAAATAATTGAAAACAAGCAAAAGGATTCTCCAGGTGCTGTACTTCTGAAGGGTCTCCTTTTAATTGTATTTTCATTTGTAAAGAATCAATTCAATCAGCATTGTAGTCCTGGTCTTTCTTCCTCCCTGAAACAGAACAGTTTTTCTTAATTTCAAGTTAAGTACAGCATTTACCTGCATTTGAGAGATTGGATGGCGAAACCTGCTCTGTTTCTATGTGTTTTTCTATTAGCATTGACTGGTTATATGGATTTCTCTGTTCATGAAAGTAGTCTTTGAGGAGGATTGCTAAGTGTGCTTTCAGTTCTGAGGGCATCTTTCCATTGGTGGTGCTGAGGGAGGACATTACTTAGATTGCATCTCTGTCTACATTCAACCCTCTCAAGGATTTGCTGGAAAACTGGGAAATTCAAACAGCACATAATTGTTGCACATATATATATGCCTAGTCACAATGAGAGTCTTTATGCCATACCTGTTTCAAATAAAGCAGTTCAAGTTCAAGTTTGGTTACTGTTTTGGCATTTCTAGCAGTATCAACTCCATGTCACTTAAATGTTAAAGTTTGTGTCAGATGATGAATTTGTGACAAGTATCTGGAAGACCTTGCTAATATTCTACTATGAAAAATTTTAGATGTCATGTGTATTGTGATATTTTAGTTGTAGCACTGTTATCTTGGGGATAATGCTTATATATATGTGCTAATTATGTATTATAGCAGTCAATGCTATTTTACTGCTAAAGGTCTTTAAAATATTTAAAGATGTTTCACTTAAATGTCTACATGGTTTTTACAGTCATTTATTTCCTCTCCTTATGTGTGCCCAGAAAGTTATCACAGTTTAGTGCTCCCACTGCGTGAAGAAAAGGGAAACTTTGATCTGGCAGAAGGGAAGTTAGGTCAAATTTTTTTTTAATTTATTTTTTTTTGTTTTTTTTTTTTTTTGTGCCTAAGACATTTAAGAATTTACTTTTTAAAAATTATTTAGAAATTGCAAGTGTCAAATCTAAGTAACAGTTTTTTTGATGTGTCAGCTAGGAGTCCAGAGTTAGTACAGATCTAAAGAACTGCAGAGTGCAAGTTAAACCAACACTTTATTTAAGCAGCTTCTTATGGCGCTGTTTTGAACATCAGTCACACAATGATAAACCAAAGCAACTGAAATGGATTGTGGTTAATATTGCTGTCAGCCTGATGAACACTCCTGACAAATGCCAGGAGTGCACTGCCAGTCTGTTACCCTGCTTTGACTCAAGTGTTTATTCCTTAAGAGGTGACTATGGTTTGGAATGAGTATTGCATATTATATTTATAGCAGTATATATTTTATTTATACAACAGGCACAGTTTCCCACCAGAACTTGTGGCTTTTTCTGCATTACTTACGTTATTCATAAGCACATTCTTTTCCTTATTCAGTGGAAGCAATAAATTGCATTGTATTTCTTGGGTAAGGAAAGAAAATAGAAGTAAAAATACATGGCAAGTACTGAGATATGGAAGCATGATTTTATACTCTCAGAAGTTTGTAACAAGGCCTTGCTGTATGCAAGGAGCCATTGATAATTTTCCTTTCGTAAGGCACAACATTTGTGTAAGATCATTAACTGACACTACTGGAAGAAGAAATTTATGCCACTCTTAAATCTTCTTTTTTCTGCACTATAGCTACATGTGTACATAATAATATTTTTATTCATATTTTTATCTATTCCATGCAATATTTGCTAAATCATCATCAGTTTTATAGAGGCTGTTATGTATGTAATGACTTCTTTTCCAGTCGAGTGTACAAAAGCAACAAATAGCTCTCACCTTCTGGTGAGAGTGGAGTGAGGCGTTTAATTGGAATGTGGGAGTCACTAATATGAAACACACCTTGGCAGAAGAGAAGTAATAGATTTATTTTACTATGAAAAATTAGAGTAGTTTTGTTGTTCTGATGTCAGCTTCACTCTTGAGTGTTCTTCAGCATGCCAGCCTGAATTCTGTTGCAGGGTGCCCATTTCAGGAGCAAAAATGTACTTCATATAAAGCTTGTGCTTCATATTTTCACTTGTATGGAAGCAGATTGGGATAGGCATGAAATTTGCTTAGTTATTTGCCTCTTGGCAGAGGAGATAGAAACTAAAAAAGGGTTTTATGTGAACCTATTAGAGTTTTGCAAATTTTTAAAAAAAATCTTTTTATCTAGAGAGGCATTAAAACCTGTACAGATATTCTGTAAATCAAGTACTTTCATGTAGGAAACATAAATTACATTTTATTCAGCTCATGCTGAAAACACACGAAAGGAGTGCAATTAAAACTGATGAACTCACCAGGACTCAGTGTTCTTCTAAGACAAAGTGTGTTCAGAATTTGGACGTGAAAGGATATCAGTGATATCTGAAAAGGACACACATTTTTCATTATTCATTTTGTATTCTGTTATGAATTTTGATATTTGTAGTATCAAGTATATTTATCAGATCCTCTCCATTTTCAGACAAGAAGTTGTTGTGGTTTTTTTGTGAAATGCAAGTTGCTTCTTGGAGGAGGGGAGCACTTCATCCTCTCTAAAATGTAGATTGACTGATCTAAACCTTTGACATAACCACATTGGGAGAAGCCTTTTGGAGAAGGGGCGTATACAAACAGGAAGTACTCTGAGCAGAACCTTTCCTGTGTTGGTTCCATTTAGGAAAACATAGAAGAGCAAAATCTAGCTGGGAGAATGAAGACTCTCTTTTCCTGATCTCGTTTCTTTGCGTACACAGAGAGCTGAAAAGGGAAGGTGGGAGGAGAATTGTAAAGACTGTCTTTGAAGGAAACTGTGCAAGATTATTAAGTTCACATCCCATGACAGTGCTAGAACTTTAGGACTATTATGGGCTTTCTTTGTTTAGATGGGATAATCTGTTTTGTAATTAGAAACAGTACAAACTAAAGTGTTGAGTAGTCTATTATATTCCCTTGAAAGTTTTGACTTAATAACATCATTTTTTTTTCCCAGTTCTAAATGGGAAAAAGTGATTTTGTGAAACTCTGGAATGCCGGTGACACTCAGACAGATGCCGTCATGGATGAGCGATAAAATGGGTCAATTTTCCTTTCTGACAGCTGAGCCAATGTGTTGTATCATTTCCGGAAGCACACTTGCCAAAATTGAGAGACAAAGCTACACAGGGCCCCATGGGTCTGTGGCTGATGTCCCTCAGTCCCTCTGTCCCTCTGTCCTCAGTCCCTGTCTGCAGCACCACGGTCAGGGACCCTCCCAGAGCGAGCCTCGTCCCCGGCAGTCTCGGCGCCTGGGGTTCAGCACCACGGACAGGGACACCCTCAGACCATTTCGGAGAAAAACGCAGGGACACAGCTGTGAGGAAGACCGATTTGTTTAAATTAAGTAGCGATTGGGTTGTTAAGGCCGGCTTAGATGTGGTCCTTAGAGACACTCAACCGTTTGGATTTTAGTGTCAATTTCTTGTTTTGCTTTAGGGGCGGAGATTGAGTTACTGTGTTGATTTGAGCTTCATGCAGCATCTATCTCAGGACCTTTTTTGTAATAAACATGTGATTTCCATAGTGGTCTGTTTCTCCACAACTCCTGTGGAGACCTGCTGAGGCTGAAACATGACCCAGATATATCTCTGAGATGATTTATCAAAACATGCTTTCTTAAATCCTACTCTTTGTGCAGATAGATTTTTAAAAAACTATTCTGGTCATTTATGTTGCTCTATGGGAGTGTCATAACCCTCCTTTTATAGCATCATCTTTTGTGGCTTTTTTCTTGTCTTTAGTTGGTTATTCTCTGTGTCATACCACCTCTTCTGAAGAATATTACAAGTGGATGATAGAATGCTTCTCATTGCCATTCTTACTTTCTCTTCCATGTTCTCTTCTCTTCCCACCAGAGCCTTATTTTATGAGGTCACAAGAAGCATACTATTTGTACTTCAGATGCACATATCAGTTTCTAGGATAACTTAGCTATCTTCAAGCAATCTTATAATTTTTTTTAAAAAATTTATTTAAGTATTAGAGCAGAAGTCATGTTTACATGATCAAAAAGAATTATTTTAGTAATAAGCCTAATAATCTTAATCTTGCTTTGCCGCAAAGAGAAGAATTGTTTGGAAGGTAGAAATTGCCAAAGACACAAAAAACTGTGTCAGAGAATTAACCATGGATCTTCAAAATGATATTCTAAGCTTGTATCTGCTGTTATTGTCCACCTTGCTCTTGTTTCAGTTTTAGGTGCCCTGGACATATGCTATCTTTCAATTCAAAATGAACTGAGGAAGGTTAATGACCTTTTAAATGATCACAAGAAACCATGAGGCACATGTCTGGTCATAAAATCTACGAGAAATCAAAATGAAGTAATTTCACACGTGTCTTGGACAATCTAAACATGGGTTTTCTGTCATCCTAATTTAAAGTGAAAGTTATTCTCTTGCTACAGTCTCTCTTTCTTTTTATAGTCATCCATTTGAAGTCAGCAGGTTATTGATGCTACAGCACACATGTGTGTAATTCAGATTTCTGAACAAGCATGATGGTGGCCAAGTTAAAAATTGCACTCATGTGGGAAATGAATAAGGGATTTTTCTCACCTAACTGGATCTGTCTAAAACTGAGTTGGTCAAGCTCCTAGGAGCAGGAGGCCTCTTGGGGTCAAACAACAGTCCAGGATTAAAAATAGTGGTCAGAAAATGAGATCATGGTAAAATGATGATAATCTTTGTTAAAGGAGGAGTTTAAGGTAGTTCTCAGGCTGTAGACTTCAATGCACACATCAGCTCATCTTTCTAAAACTCAAACATCAACAGATAAAAATGTAGATCAAATGAGGGAAGTCAATACAAAAAAAAAATAGTAAGAAAAGATGGTATGATCCTAAAAGCTTGAGGTGAATAGTTTAACAAGATTAATAAAATAATTTGGATGTCATATCCAGCCAGTCACTTGAAGCTGCCACAGAATCAGAAACACAACGTTCGTTTCTGAAGTGGGGTGGTCACTGACATTCCAGAAGTTTGTTTGGTTTTTTATACTGTTCAGCATAGATGCTAATCTGAAAAAGAGTGTGAAAAGGGAGCTGATAAAACCTTCTAACAATGCTCATCTGTTGATGGTATTGAAAGTGATGGCTGACTAATCTGGAGATCTTATGATACAGGGAATAAGATGATGGATGAATTCACCTTAGGAGCAAAGCAATGCATATGTGAAACAACTGATGGGCTCTTAGCTGACTATTTCTATTCAGGATTGATATAATCTGATTGTAATAGTTTTATGAAACAGGAGAGATTAAAATAAAAAGTTCCTTATACATTCCCAAGTACCCTTTTCTAGCCTTCTGCTGCTCCTTTTCTTGGGCTTGGTGCTTGCATATGATACAGAATAATATATATTTTGTGTGCCATGACAAAAATCTGCAAAAAATGTGAGTTTGTATCAGTTTTTGGCTTGAGGTCCTGTGCTCTTAGTACAAACAAGAAGGATTATGTTTTTAGTTCTGATTTTCCTGTGTGGATCTGGTGTTAGTTACAATGGCTGCAGTTTTCTGTAGCTTGTGTGGTGTGTTGGCAGAGGAGCATGGTTGTAAAAGAAAGGCAAACAGAGAATGTTTTCATCTCCTGCTATGACTCAAATGTGTGTGGCTTCTCACTTAATCCTGTTTCTCAAAATCCATAAAAGGACTTTTTGTTTGTTTATTTGGTTTTTTAAGCAAGTGAATAACAGATCAGGATTTTCTTTCAGTTGACAGATTAAGTCATGGAGAGTGCATGCAAATGTTTGCTTTTGGCTGGCAGAGTTATTTTCTAAGGCCATACCATCCTCACTGCCTGCAAGCACCTTGATTTCCCTCATGATTCCCAGGGACATCCAGGTTCCTTTCTCCCTGGAAAGGAAACCTCTTGGAAATGTACAGCACATAACAACTGTCTTCAGTTTGGCTTCCCAGCAGTATTAAGGTGTAATACCTCAGGTACAAAGTGTGTGACACATTCAGTTGTGCTGAACAATTTATCAAACCTTACTGTGCTTCATTAGTGTTTCCTTAATTAGTTTGCAGTTCAGCAGTGCATTGTTTTGCAATCTGCTACAAGTGGTTGGAATAGCATTTGACACTGTTGTGGGTAATGTGTAGGCTTAGAGAGTTTTCTTTTAAATTCAAGTTCCTCTAAGATTTTAGGTGACATGAGGCGTATCCTGTCACTGACATATTGCTAAAACATCACTAGTATTGTGTAAGAGGGTTTTGTGGGTTTTTTGATTTTTTTTCTTTCTTTTTTTTTTGCTTAACCTTATGACCCATATTTTTTAACTGTGAACTTAGGGAGTATTCTGTTTTTTGAAGCATTAAGTATTATTTATATCAACATGTTCAGACATTCTAGTTATTTGACCATCTTTAGATCAGTTTTTCCTTACTGTTCCTGCTGTCTCAAAGGAATAGGCATGCTCTTAAAAACATCTGAAATATAAACCATATGTAAAAATACTTTAACTTTACATGCACATGACCATTTTTTGTTTATGCTCCAGCCCTTTATTGAATTCTCAGTTTCATGAGAATAGAAATTAGAGTATTTAAATGTCTTTAAAGCAGAATCTGATTATTTTTTTATATCAAAACAGGTAGAGTACACTAGTAGTCATAATTATTGCAGTTTCAACATTGTGTATACACAATGAACACGAAAAGTGTTCAACTATGGAATTCCTTGTTTGACTAAGAAAGCACATGAAATTCAAGTAGCTGCTGGTGTTCTTAAGTGACTAAAATATGATTCACAATTAATAATAAAAAGATGGCATATCAGTTCAGAAATACCGTGCATCACTGAAATGCTTACTGGAGAAGAATAAAAAGGTTCTGTCAAATTCTGTCCCTTTGGCTTCAGATAAATTTTGGTTTATCCAAATTCCCCCGTAGCCTAGTCTTTGATGTAGGTTTTGGGGGCATCTGCGGTGAAACCAGTGGGGTTTTTGAATGAATTGGTAAGGACAGTTTCTTTCCTTGATAAATAGTTTCAATTTTTTAAATCTTACCACTCAAGAACACTTCGGGTGATCAATGAGGGCAGTTCAAACAGTTCAGCAGATAATTGTGTTTGTTGTTTTCTTTGGGATTTGGTTCTTTAATGAATTTGAGTTAGATATTTATTAAAGGTAAGATGCTCTCTAAAGAAGATGAGACCTAATTTTTGAGAAAACCATAGCCAGTTCTTTGAGAGGAAGAATGGTGAGGCCTAGCAGTGAGTGAGAATAGGTTGAGAGGGGAGAATAGTATTTTTTGGCTGTTCTCAAACCCCAAAATTACAGAGAGAGAGTAATGATCTGCACTATATTAGTTTATTCCCAGATATTTCCCAGCTGACCTAAGTGAATAAAGTTTGGGTTTAGTTAAACCCTTGCATCTTGTCTTTGTATCTCTGTTTGGGAAAAAGAAGTTTTACTCAGTGATCAGGACATCCTACTGCCAATAATACAAGTATTGGCTTGTTCAGTCAGTTTTTTGTTGGTGATACATAAAGTAACTGAACAAGGTTTGAGTGCAGCAGCGTTTCCAGCAGTTGACACGTTTATGGAGAAGACCAACACTGAACACATTTCAGTTTCCTGAATGTTAGGGTACATTGGTAAGTGGGCAAGCAGAGAAATCTTAAGGGTGGAAAAATGCCTTAAAATGGAAGACCTGCAGAGCTCCACTTGCTATGTTTATTAAAAAGTCTAATTGTAGTCTGTAAGTATCTTTAAGTTCAAAATGTACCGTGTAAGAAGAGACTCTGTGATATGTCAGGGAGAAGCTTGTAAATTCAGTAAATTCATAACCAAATTCATAACCAGTAAATTCATAACCAAACTGAAATACATATGATTTTTAGAATGAGGGTAAGAATTATCAGAACAAAAAGCTTCCAAGGAAAGTAGCAGATTGTTCACTCACTCAGGAGCCAGATGCCTTTCTGGAAAGCAGCTTGGCCAAATACAGCTTGTGCTGTAATCAAGTATAAATAGTTGGACTCAAAATCATACAGTGCAAAGGCATTTAACCTCTTGTCATGCAAGCTCAAGGCTGGATGAGATGACCTAAGGGTCCTCCTGGTCCTTTAGGCCCAATATGAATAATGTCAGTAATGAAAACCAGATATTCATCTTGAAAATAAGATGTATGAGAAACAAACATCATACTTGGCAAGAATGCTACCAAACATGATTCAATACTACAGACAATTGTATTCACAGGAATACAAATACCTGGTTGTATGTAAGAAAACAGTGTAAGAAATCACAAAGAAAAGGACTTTTTCTTTTTTTCCCCCCTATTTTAAAACAAATTCTTTCCTTTTTTTTCATAGTTTTCATAACTTTCAAAAGAAATTGTGAAATATTTGGAGCAACACTATTTAAAATATGAAAGCACATTAGAATAGGAATAAAAAGCACCTCTTAACCTCCTTAAATGTAGGACTATGAATAGTTATATTGTAATTCTTTCTTTATAAGACGTCAATCTATTTATTTAAAATCATTATCAATTTTCCAAAATTTATATATTCTTGAACATGAGTGGCAGAGTGCAGAAGAAATTCTGCCCTCTGTAGAGGAGCAGTGAGCATTCTTCTTTCTTGTGTTGGGTGCAACCGGGCCTCTTCTGGAAGCAGAGGTAAGATGGGTCAGTGTTCCAAAGTCTGGCACAGAGCAAGAGTAAGAACTAACAAATAAAACCGTACACCACAGTGTCTGGACATATTTGACAGCAGTAGATGATAAGAGTCAGTGTGTTTTCTCAGTTATTTTTCAGCAAACCATTTTTCTTTGTTATGTTTCAAAGGAAGAAAGCAAGCTTGGTCCAAAGATTGAGATTTACTTTATTCAGTTCTTGGTAAAAATGCGAAATTATTTATTTTGAGGCATTCCTATATTTGCGAGTACTTGAAAAAATAATACCAAAAGAGTTTTGTTTTGTTTTTTTAAGAATGGCTTTTAACTTTCATAATTGTAGCACATGTTGTTACAACAACCACTTTGGGCCAAAAACCAGGTGATCATGCCTTGGAAAAAGTGAAAACAAAAACTACCTTACCCTAATTTTTACCCCAGTTTGGATCCTCTTTTTGAATGAACACTGACTTGAAAACCATATACTCATTCATTTTTCAATATGATTAGAAAATTACTTTGCAGCCATAAGTGATTTCATTCTTCATTTTTACTCCTGTAATCTCATCCATTGTTTTTGCTCATTGGAATTTTTCTCTCTCTACTTTTCATTTTTCCCTCTCCATCTAAATTAGCATTTTTTTTATTGGTGAACTGATATCTGATTTTCCTCTGGGACAAGAGGTGCTGCAAATAAAATATGTTCTGGAATTTCAGCATATGAAAGCTTTTCAGCACATTCTTCCTTAGAGGTCTGTAGCCATAGGGAAACCGTGTTGAGCAGTGTAAATTTGTGGTCTCACAGCTACATCTAGCACAGCTTAGTTTAGAGTTCCTTTTTTTTCCCTTGGCATTTACCAACAGAGGAGAAAATACAGTATGTAATCATGTTTCCCTGTTAATTTTGCGATTATGAACTGAGAAATTTCAATTTTTCAATTAAGTTTTTTTTTTCCTTTCTTTATTCTGTAGTTAACTGTGCCCAGTGCAGTGTAACACGGTAGAATCACCTCATCCTTAGAAGCAGTTGTCAGAAAAATATGGGCCTGCCTGGTAGAATGTATTAGCCCAATACATTGTCTCCATTTTATTATGAAGCTGCTGGGGAAGCTGTGATATACAGCACTGTCATTACAGATCTATTGTTAGAAGGGCTCTACAGTCTTCTGTGCACTGCCATTAATTTATAGCAGTAAACAATATGTAGCCCTCCAACTGCAGCAAAGCAGAATCTTTTAATGAGGTGGATGTTATTACCACAATAAATCAGTGCATTCGTGTAATGTATAATTCAATGTGTGTATTCCCACTGTAACTTCTCTGAGTAAGCTGATAGTGTATCATTGTCAGTGCACAGCTCCACAGTTCTTTTTTTTTTTCTTTTTTTTTTTTTTCCCTAAGCTTTTTTCATTTGGGGACTTTTTTTTGCTTGCTTGCAAATAAATGTGACGTGTCTTGATAATTGTCCTGCTGCAGGCTTCAGAAACCAACTGTAACAATAACAGCTAAAATCAATACTGTGGATTCTGGCTATATAGATCTCTGCATGATACCTTTTTTTATTATTTTTTGAAAAGAGAATGGAGTCAATTCTAATTGGGTTTAGCTTTATATTCAAGGAATGTAATTCTATAACTATTGATTTGGGCTATACTCATTTGGAGAGTAATAATAGAGGCAGATAAAGAGAATACATAAAATGTTACAGAACCATACAGCACAACACTGTTCCTATTTTTAATTTGTATAATTTGTCTACCAATGACTTTCTTTCTTCTTTTTCTCCTTCAAGCGTATCTGAGCCTTTAGGGAAAATCAGTACAGATGGAGATTCCAAAATGGTTCTTGTAACAAAGAGGCTTCTTGGAGTCAGATTCATACTTCCCTGGAATAAATTTGCTAAATCAGATAAAAAATCCTTTTATACAGGAACGACTTCTTTTAAAGGGTTATATTTCAAATTAGTGAACTGCAAAAGTAGTAATTAACCTAAGATGTTTTTCTTTATCCTACTGCAATGGGAAAGCTACTCTAAGTAAAAAATGCAAGATTAGATTTTAGGTCATTCAAAGATCTAATCTGTCCTAGAAGAGAAAATACTTTGAAGCTCTTATGCCAAATTTCATGTGAGCTGCAAAGAAACAGTTATTTGAATAATCATAATCTCAAAAGCAGACAGAGTTTTTAACTTGAACTCTGCTTGAATTAAAGATGAGGTTACTGATACTGTTGTTCAAGGGCTTTTAGTTTTTTCCTCACCTTGTAGTGTATTCTTAAGTATCTATATTCTTGAAGAAGAGAGAGAAGGAAATATTGTTTCATGTTTATTCTTTGTTTATATTTAAATGCACCCGTTGGTCTGTACAGATGAATGTAATTTACATTAATAACATACAAAGTGCTCAATCTATATACAAAATTGTATTGCATACATATTTTGCATATATATCCAAATATATTCTAGAACTCTTACAGCATTTTACATGCGGAATTGCTAAATTCACTTTTGGATTTCTCAGTGATTTGTGTGACCTATACTCATGTTTTTAAAAATCATTTATACAAAAGCCTGCTGAAGAAATGCACAGCTATAGACAGCAAAATATCATGTTTCCTACTTTTAAATAAATCCCTGTGTGTTTATATTTTAGGTAAGTACTGAACAAAGAATAATAGTATTGGTTAAAGTGCAATAGACATTTTTAGTCATACATACCTTGTTTCTTTGATATCAATGTTTTATATAGAAATTCTGGTCTTTCGTTTGTCTGTTTCAAAGGTTAAGATTCTATGAATTAAGTAAAACTTGGCTTGAGGTGGTAAATAGAAAGCATAGAAACAAGAATAGTAATATCAAAATTCCAAGTTCACTGTTAATATTCTGCCACCCCATCAATCACTACATTTTTCTCCAAAAAAAATTCAAAAAAATGTTTCTCAATGTTGCTTACTATTTGCTTAATAGTGTATCCAACATGCACACATATCCACAGGCACCCAAGTTAAACAAACACTTTGTCCCAGACATTCCACTGTGAATTGGATGGAATCAGTGACTTGAATCAGCAGTGAATGGAGTCTGTATTAATGCAGAGGAGATTTTTCCAACCAGCCGTGTGTGTATGTGTGGAATCCTGGTTCCAAGTACACAGATCTCCTCAGGTGCTCACAGGAACCAACATCTGCTTTTGCAAAGCACCAAACCGGCTCTTCTCCATGCATGCCAATAATTCTGGTTACCAGAAAGAACAAGGGGAATATGCTGTGATAGTGTTCACGTTAATCTTGGTTGCTTAATGAGTTTATTTTTACCAATCTTGCAGCCTATTGGAGCTTTGAACCCAAAGAGAGCGGCATTCTTTGCCGAGAGATACGAATCGTGGGAAGACGATCAGGTCCCAAAATTTCACTATGGCACTCATTATTCAACAGCAAGTTTTGCACTCACATGGTTGTTAAGGATTGTAAGTATATCTTTTAAAAAAGATTTTTTTTAAATGATAATGAAAGCAACAAATATCTAGACTGAAACTGAATGGTATATGAGAGTACTGAAATTTTCTAGTAATCGCAATCAGTAGCATAGGAGAAATGTGCTCCAAAGTTCAAGCAGAAAGTTTCAATTTTTTCTGGTACAGCCCTTTCAAATCGGTAAAGCTTTCTTTCCTTAAAAATTGCCTTTTAGTGTACATACTAATTTTAACATGGTTAGCTTCCCTTCCTTGCATATTTTCTGACTGGACCAAGTACCAAGCATTTGTGGTTCTTAATTAATATTTAATTGTCCCCTCCTAAGGAGTGTGAGTGGGTTTCAAATGATCATGAAGTTCTGTGATGTAAATAATTAATTTTAAAAAATCTGGTACTATTTATGTGGAAGTAACTTTGACCTGCTACATATTGATAATGTATTGGTTAAACAATGAATTTTTCAATAAAATTGAAAGGCGATTTGTCTCCTAGGAAGTAATTTCTTTGGGAAAGCATTAGCAGCACATCATTAATTAAAGCTTGTTAGAATGTACAAGCATACATAAATCCTTGAAGTAATTTATAGTGCTTAGCTAATTTCAAGCAATTATCCACTAATATGTGCTTAAGTGTTCTTTAAGAGGAGGCTTTTAAATCTTCCAAACATTTTTCTAAATCATAAATTATATATGAAATAATAACAGTCCTAAAGCTCTCAGTATTGAATGCTACCTTTAAGGTTAACAGATCACATTGGACAAAGTAAAACACGTTATTTTTGTTACATGTTAGTTTAATAAAGATCTAAGGCATCTGAGCTTTTTCATATTGTTGGGAGTAATTTCTGTCACAGCTGACACAAACTGTAGTTTCTACTTCACCATTTGAGTATTATCTTCTGGTTTTATTTGCTTTCCTTTATCTGAGTATGTTTGCATGGAGTAAAATTAAAGAACGTTGAACAAACAAGCATCAGTTTGTATTTCTCACTCTTAAATAATAGAATTAACTCTTTGCTGTTAATTATATGCCTGCCAGAAAAACAGTATCATTCACAACCAGACCCCAAAAGAATGATAAATTCCTTGTTTTACCCTGAATTTTCTGAAGAGATGCATTGTTTTCTTGGATTCATCTTTTTATGTGTATGTAGGAACCCTTCACAACACTCTTCCTAAATCTACAAGGTGGGAAGTTTGATCATGCAGACAGGACTTTCTCGTCTATTTCAAGAGCCTGGCGCAACAGTCAGCGTGACACTTCTGACATCAAGGTAAAACATTTCCTGAAAGGTGCTAATGTATTTGATACTGCATCTGCCTTTATTGTAGCTGGGAGTGTTGGATGGGAGGAAGAAGACTGGGTGCTATCCCATCATTTGGGAAAAGATGCAAAGGAGATTTTACTTTCATCAGAATATTTCAGTGAATTCTTTTGTAAAACGACAGCAAACATTGCTAGGCCTGAGACTGAAATATTTTGAACTGAGGAGGAAAAGAAAGGAGACAAAGTTGCTGGGCAGTTGTGGGAATGGTCAGATCCAAGAAGGTAGATTAATATCAGAGTTGGGGTTTTTTAATGGAAAGAAAGATGGAAAAGTGTAATGTGGAGAAAATCAGGGTCTAGCTCAAGGGTGTCATGCAACCAGTAAGAGACCTAAGTGACACAAAATCATTCACTCATATTTATGGTGAGCAGACAATTTAGGAAAGGGTTGATTTGCATATTAATGGAATGCAAAAATTATCAACTGACAGTGTTGAAAAAAGGGTGTCTCTTGCATCTGTGAAATGCAATCCCACCAGTAGAATCAGAGACAGTGACTAGTGGAATTAATACCACTTAGAAAAAGATACCATTTCTATATGAAATTGGGAAAGAAGAGTTTAGAAATTACAAGGACACTAGATGTTTTTCCAATTATTTAATTGGTCATTATGGGCTTAATTTCCTTGTAACCCACAAAATTGGCAGATGGAATTTCAAAGTGCATTTTTGGGGTGTTTTTTGAGAAATGGAGAAGGAGAAAGGTATCAGTAGTGGACAAATCAAGTATTTCATATGGAAAAAAAAGGGAGCCAAGAAATTATGAGGTGAGTTTAACTACAATTCACAGAAAAATACTTAGGGAAATAATCAGACTGTGTTTAAGTGCCAGGAAGATAGCTTGGAGACAAGCAAATGAAACACATGTTTATCAAGAAGAGATTATGTCAAAGCAATCACAGTTTCTGATGAGAAAAGGTAACAGACCTTATGAGCAGAGAATAAGCAGATGATGATCTTAGTTTTTTTACATTGTCTTATGAGTGAGCTGAGATTATTTTGTCTAAAAGAATCCACTGTATTTGGAGAATAGCTACCAGCAGTTCATTATTAAAATTGAAAGATGTACTGAGGGGAATTCTTGATAATAACAGGTTAGGCTTCAATTTCCATTGATATTAGATTGGGAGGTACTGGAAGTGTAGTGAAATTGGTAGCACTTCTTGCAGAAGGGTGAAATTATTTTTGAAAAGTGTTAGGTGAAGTTTATTAGGGAAAAACAATAATTTTAATTTGTATGCAAGTTCTCATACAGTTATAACACAAGCAACAAACTACTTTGAAAAAATAAAAATATTTGAGGTTCTAGTACATCACTAGTACATGTGAATTAACAGTATTATTGTATAACAATAGTGAATAACATTTCATGGAAGATACATCAACAGGAAGTAATGGAACTTTCAAAATATTTGACAAAAATTTTCACTTTTGTTCAGCTTTGATTTGGTCTGAGCTGGAATATTACACCCATAGTTGCAGGATAGTTGGAGAGAATCCACACTGGAACAATGATACCAATGCAAGGTGTTGTAAACAAAATGTAGTGAAAGACTGAATAGCTATGCTTATTTCTCTTCTAAAGCAGACCAGATTGAGGAGGAACTTGTGTCCTTCTATTACATGGACACTGCTGTTAGAAAAAATAAAAAAGGAAAAAAAAAAAATCTCTGCAGCCCTTGCTGGATAGGATAGGAATTAATGGTCTTAAATATCAGGGGGGTTTTGGTTAGAATCAAAGTAACCTTCCTAACAGAAAAATAAAAGCAATGAATATTTCCCTGGCAATCGATGTAGGGAGGGGTTTTCAGAAGTGCTTAGGTATCTTCTGGAAATCATGTATGTGCAAGCTTTTGCTGCCTTTAGAGGCATCCCTACTGTAAAGGACGATCTCTTGGAGTTGCTTACAGCTTCCTGAGACTGTGAGTTGCTGTGAGTTACATGATGCTGCTGTGGAGCATCCGAGTGAGTATTGAGATTGACTACAGGAATCTATTAGTGAGATTGGAGGGGCAACCAGCAAGGGGAATGAGATTGAGATTTCCATAGGACATGTTTTTTAAAGAATAAGAAAGGAAAATGTTTAAATGTTTCCATCTTCACTGGAAATACCTGTATTCCCCATATTTCATTACAGCTGTGAAAACCAAGTTTCCCAAGCCTTGGTGCTCTACTTTGCAATTGTTTGTGAAATGTATAGCTAAATGTAGAGTACATGTTCTACATGCAGAATTGCAACATTTTAGGCTCCTATTGCTTGAATGTGTCTAGTTTACACTCTTCATGCATAGAGGAGCCTGAACAAAGGTAATTGTGCTCCTGTAGTTATTTGCAACTAGGGGGCACAAAGAAAAAATAAGGGTTTGTTCCTCTTCCAGCTGAAAAAATTGTGACACTTAAATCCATTGAGCTGATTACAAGAAATGTCTTCTCCTTGCTTCTTGTGTTGAAAGAATGAATGCAGTTACTGATGCTGCTGTCCTAAGATTATTGTTAATCGTAGCTGGAAGCACTCTGTGTTACAGGGAGGAATAACAGGAGCTGGCTTTGGAAAGAACTTTTGCTGGCTGAAATCACTTCAGCAGAGAAAGCTGAAGCTTATGTGTGGTCACAACAATCTGTGTCAATATCCTGGGAAAGTCTCAGATAGATCAACAAAGCATGAAACTCTGTGGAACAACCTTTGCTTGAACAAAGCAAATTTTGATTTCAAGAGGTGATATGTTGCATAAAATTCAATTTCCTAGTTCTCTCTATCTGTTAATTTGAGTAATGCAAATTAAAAATCCTTTGGAAGCGTTTTAGTGTCTCACAACCACTCGGGCATTATTTACTAATTAGCTCAGGACTGGTGCCTTTAAATTATTAACCATGTGTTTTTAAGTTAAATATTCTGCACTAAAGAATACTGAATGTATTTCAATTCTGTGAGAGTACCACTTGATACTTTTGAAGTACTATATAGGCATGACCATTAACTCAGTTACTTCTTAATCTACATTGTTGGTGCAAATAATTCTGGTTAGTTTTGTTAATACCACAGAAAAAGCAAACCTGGATACACTGGCAGTATTTGCCTGCCTTTGTGCAGCAGCACTTGTTCCTTCTGGTTTGGTAGCTAACCTGTTGCAATAAATGTATTAATTTATTTCTTATTGTATTTACAATGGTGTAATTGTAATTGCGCTTTGCATGTAATTGTGCTTTACCTGTATTTTCCCTTTT
>VXBU01016610.1:963010-1040133 GCA_013400315.1 Bombycilla garrulus | reverse complement strand
TTTTTTTTTTTTTGTTAGTGCCATATATAGAGATTTCAAGATCATCTGAAGTCCTCTTGCTGTCCTCCAAACAGCTGTGTAGCCTTCTCAGTGTCAGCTGGAATTTTACTTCTGCACCTTCTATGCCAGGCCATTAATGAGATTATTGACTGGTATTAAGAGCAGGGCAGACTCCATTACCATGTCCTCCCAGTCTGACAGTGAACTATTGATAACTGCTCCTGGAATATGGATTTACAGCTTGGCTATTCCCACATTATTGTAACCCAATCTCATCTCCATTCTCTAGTTCTCTTGGAGGAATGTCATGGGAGACTGGGGCAGTCTCTGAGGTCTTTCTCAAAAATACAGCAACACCTTGCCTTTTTTTCTTTCACCATCCACTACTGCAGATTCCTTTTTGCAAAGAAAATTAGATTGGTTTCATGTAATTGATTTTTTTCACAATTTTTAACCAAGCTACTGTCACTAGTATAGAGCTATGTACTATTCTTCACGACTTTTCCTCTGCTTCTTTGTGTTTGTTTCTTTTTCATGTGCTTTGGTTTTCTTTTGGTGAATTTGTTTAGTTTTGTTCAAAAAGAGATGCTAGGAGACCATAATACTAAAGAAAGCATTAGTAAACTCCAATTACACTGTCCTAGATTGTTCCACCATAAAATTGGACACTAATTTGTGAAATCCTGTGGTATGACACACAGCTGTGGCAGCTATTGTAAGGCTGGGGATCTGGTACTGAATATTTGAATTTGTATCTTATACAGGTGTGTTTGGCAAATTATGATCCTCATAGTGTAAACCAGTTGAATTTTAGTTACAGAAATGCTGTTTTGGAAAGTTAACTTTATTGTAAAACTCATCACATAATTTTAGACAGTTTTTCTTTAAATCAAGCTTCATGTTTAAAGTCTCAAAAGTTACTGTAATAAACTTGCTGTCAAATGGCAACACAGCCTTTGTATAGGAGAAATTTCATGTCATAGTAGTCACAAAAACATCAATGACCAGTAAAATTCAGAAGCAAATACCTAGAAATTCTGATTTTTAATCATAAACTCCATGTCTGGTGTAATAAAATGTTTAACATATTTAGGATTCAGGTATTTGGTTTTATAAAATATATGGTTTTGTGCAAAATTGTGCTAATATCCATAACAGGAAAAAACTTCCTTGTGTTTTTAAAAAAATAAAGAAAATATATTTTAAATTCAGTCAGATCTGTGTATGGTAATCTATGGGAATTGGAATAGTTAAAAATACAGACATCTGGATGTGTGGATCAGAAAGTTACATCTCATATCTGTGATCTGCTTCTTTTATAGCTAGCCATGTTTATATTGAAAGTGAAGCAAATAGTTTCAGTATCTGTTCTGAACTCCTTGTGTGTGTGTTTAAATAACAAATTTAGACTAAGTTACGGATGAGTTTTCTGAAGTCCAAAGGAGAAAAAGTGTAGTTATACATGCAACTTTTTCCTCTTTCTCTGTCAAAATAACCTGAATTACTTAATATTTAAATATGGTCAATACATACCATTGAATACTTCTTCTTAGATTTTAAGTAAAAAGTAGTAAATAATTTTATNACAACTGTCACTGGGTGACAAATTCAATATTTATGTATATATATATATATATATATATATATATCTGTAAATAGAGAGAGAAACAGAATTAAAAGTGCTTTAAAGATGTGGGTTTTAATCCAATGAGATATTGACTCCATAAAATCTATTCATTCATCAATAATGAGTCAACTCTTAATTGCAGTTATCATATGTTTCATTAATTTACTAAATAAATATCTGGACTTTTTATAATTCTCTTTGCTTAATTGTGAATTAATGAGAAGTTTAGTATTTTTCTCAAACTAAAAATGTTTGAAGTATAATTACTTAGGACTTTTAACAGAGTGGTTAAACATTGACAAAATGTATTTCTTCATTAATTACCTTTGGAATTCTAGTGGAAACCTGCCAAAGTTTTTTTCTTAAAAGTTGTCAGAGTTTCAGGCAGTGTCTTGAGACAATTTCTTAGTTGGCAATTTCTTCGTGGGAAGTAACATACGTAGATCAGATGGAGGGAAACTCATGGGTAGTAGAAATTATAGTTCCCAACAGTCTTGAAAATAATTTCATTGAAGTGTGATGAAAAAATGAAGTTTGAGTTAATTTAATAGATTAGTATATATTTCTTGAATGCCATTTAAGTCCCTAACAGAGAAATAAAGTGTAGCAATATGAGTAAAAGTCTAGACTTCTAATATTCATTTTTACTATTCTGTTTGACAGGTTATATATAGGCTTAATATTGCTTAATATGATTGTGAAGTAATTTAGTTTGAAAATTTGGTACCTTATAAATGTTTTAATAGGATTAGGGATCTGTCATTGCTTCTAGACACCTCTGGAGATCATATAACTCTGCCTTAAAATGCATCAGTTATTTTCTAAACAAAAGAAAAAATAACCATTGCATTAATGAAACAAAGTCTTTGGTATTAATCTTTTTGTGTATGGAAAATAAATTATCACTGTTAAACTGACATGCTGTTAATATTGCATTTTTGTAAAAAAATATATTTTTAGTTAATTTTCCTTAGGAATTATTTTTATTGTGTGCAAATTTTGTCAGAGAAAAATTTTACTTTAGTAGTATGCACAATTTTATAAATATTTTAATAAGAATCATGATATGGCAGGTTTGGGAGTTTTTTTAAGTAAATATCATTTGTTAGATTAATGTTGCTATTGTCTGTGAGCTCCTTCATCAGTTACAGTGAAAAGCATGGCAGAATGACTGAAGTACTGCTTTCCATAGGGATGCCTTGTCTCTACCTTATGGAAATGGTGAATTCCAACAGAGAAATTTCAGAAAGTAATTTTCAAACACAATCATGCTAAAGCAAGTGCTTCAACAAATCATAGAGATGTTTTGGCTTTTTTGGGAAATTTAAACAAAAGAAATGTAGGGCAGGTTTACCATTTCTTTACATGTTCTCAATGTGGAAGATTTCAGAAAGGACTCGCTCTGTAGAGTCAGAGAAAGTATGGAGGCAACCAAAATTTTTAGTTGGAAGACCTCCAGAGGGAACAAATCTAAATTGACTAGAATCCTTTAGCTTGCTAAAAGAGACCCCTGATGAAGAATGTGATGAGCATATAGAGTCTATAGTTCCTGGAAGGATGCATAGAAGAGCAAATAAAAAAACTAACATTTATTGGGTTTCACAAAAAGGGCATTAGGACCTTCCACTGGAACAGCCAGGAAGCAGTTTTAGAACAACCAAAGGAAAACCTGTGTAGACAAAACTACAGTGCTTGATGATTTTACAAATCAGAAGCATGGATTAGTTCAAAACTATTTAGCTGTAAGAAGCTGACAGAACATTGATGCAAAGGCTGTATTTGCCTTGTGTTAGTCCAGTCCTTGTCACTGTTCCTGGTGAGATATTAAAGGATTCTTCATTCTGGCCTCTCATGTTGTGATCCTGCATCTTCACATGATGTTTGTGTGAAAACATTTAGTAACTCCTCCCTCCTGCCATTCAAAACAAGCAAAAAGTGCATTCGTTGATTTTTTTTAATAAACAATCTTGTGTGTCCAGAAAGTTCTGTCATTTTTGGAGTTGCACACGTAGGTCAGCATCTGCTGTCTTACTGTCAATCTGTGCATGTCATGTGAAGATGTTAAGAAAAAAGAAGACCCCAGAAATAGAAGTTCAGAAGGATTGTTAAGGACTGCAGTTACCAAATTCATGAAGAATACGTGTTAGCTTGATAAAAATGAATATTTTGTGATCAGGTGTTTTTGCTGGTTTTAGGAAAAACTGTTTTCCTTTAACTAATGTTATCATTTTCATCCATATAAAGCCATTGAAAATGGGCTCTAAATACAACTAGTTTCCAGTGGCCACATGCGTCTGTTTGTACTCCGTTTTTCCCTGGGTAAATGCTAGCACATGGCCAAGAGAAGAAAATCACATAACAAAGAAGCCCCTTTTGTAGAAATGTGTCATAATGGTGACAGTGAAAAACTTTCTGAAAACTCATTTCTGGAGTAATGAACGGCTTTATGAAAAGTTTCTAATAGTCAAACTAGTAGAAATTACTGATAATTTTGAAGTTTCCAGCATATTGTTTCTGTGTAACCTAATGAAAACAATGTGTTCTAGAAAGCCAAATGCTTTCTGATCTTGAAAGAAACTAATGAATAGCTGCATAGATATATATTTAAAGAAGAAATAAAAGCATTGGTAACATATGTAATGAGCTTGTATTTTAAGTGTTCAGAACCAGGGTATAGTTTCATATCTGTGCTGCATGCTGCTATCAAATTAATAGTCCTGTGTCTCTGCTTTTCCTTTGCTGGTTTCTGTGACGATAAAAACTGTGGCAACCTCAGGTTTTTTTACAAAACCTTTATTTTTTACAAACTTAATTTTTTACATAGTTTATCCTTGCTACATTCCTGTTCTTTCACTTATACAGTGTGATAGTTTCAAATCTCTTTTTTATCAACTACTCGTTTAGCATTTGGTGCAGAAGCATGTTTTTAACCTGGTTAATGAAGGGGACTGTAAGCAAAAAGATGTACAATTCAAAGCCAAGCAGTGTTTCACACAAGGATGGAGGTGATAATAGCTTAATTCCTGCTTGATCTTTCCTGTCTTTGCCCTGGCTACTTCGGCTTGACCTTGCTCGCAATCTGATGACCTCCTCATTGCACTCAGCCGTTTGGAAAGCTGCTCATGCCGTAGCTGGCCCTGAGGGGCTATCTGAGAGACCACTGAGCCATTGACCCATGTCAGGACTCTGTCTCAGATCTGATCTGCTGAGGCTCTGCCGTGGCTGCATCCTGCACCCACAGTGGACAAAGCCACTGGGACAGTCTGAATTTTTTTTTTCCTGCTTCTCAAGTGGCCTGCAGCTCGCACTTGCTGTATGGAAGACCAATTTTACACCACTCATTTGCTACGAAATACACTTCCTGAAGCAATTACGTGTATTGATCCTTTCTTTACAAAGGATGTAAATTCTCTAATTTAGTGGCTCAATTTTTCTAAATCTGTCAAATTGCCAGGTTTATTGGATGTATTTAAGTCTCAACATCAAGTTTCACAAAAAAGCAAAACAACCAATCAACCAAACAACCTACCTTTGAAATACAAGGCAGAAATATGTGTGTTACATCTTTATGGCATTTTCTGTTAAGTGTTATACCTGGACGTTGTAGATATTTTTATAAAAGTGTGTAAATAAGGTTCTAATCCCATTAATTTAGATAAACTTATATATTACCTATTGTGTATTTTATAAAATGCATGACAACTTAGGAAGTTGCAGGTCTGTTTGCAAAACAAGGAAACAATACACTTATCCAGGAGAAAAACTTTATTGTTTTGAGCGTATTTTCCTTCTTAGCACATTATGTTCAATTTTGCATTAGAACGTATCATTTTCTGCTTAATAAAATTTTTGTTTTGTTTTTCTGAGAAGACTTAGAAATCACAATTCCTGTACTGTTTCTCCTCAGCCATGGTAGCTTTGCCAGAAGAGGTGCCAGAGAGGTCAGCCAGGGAGGTGTTAATGCTGAGTTCCAGTCCTGTTCAACACAGGCCTGGAACATCAAAAACATCACTTGTTTACAGCAGTGATGATCCTGACAAGGAATTTAGTACAGACCTCATAACCATGTGAAATCCTTCCCTTTTTTTCTCTTGTGTGTAAAATTTTGCGTGGTTCTTCCCTGTAATTTACAGACTGGACGCATAATTGAGTAAATGAACTTTTTGTGAAAGAGACATACTGACTCATCTCAGCTTTTTTGGTTTGGTTTGGTTTTGGTTTTTTGTTTGTTTGTTTTTATGAAATATGTGGCAAAACTCCAGGTATTTTAAAATTTACAAAAAACAACTTCTGCACATTGAACAATCTTAGGTAGTAGCCTAAACATTATGTTCTTAAATCCTTTGCATTAGGGAGAATAGGAATATAACTGGGTTTCACACCTTTGTAATTAATATCTATGGTACTAGTTTCAACCCAACTGTAAACTGCCATTTGTGCATTAGCATTTTAAAATGGATATGGTACTAGAATGTGGAAGAATCAGTTTTCCACAACGTTTTACCATCATTGATTGTCTCTACCTTTCCACTAAATGTTATCTGTACCATGTGATGTTAATTACTTTGGTTTTATAAGTTTCTCTGTGCATAATATGCAGCCAAAACCTATGTTCTGACACTTTTGGTTTATAGCCTGTTGTGTTTCAGTTCTTTGTCATGTTAGAAGCATGCTAAGGAGTCATCATATCTACAGGTTTAAATTTTAGAAAGTGCAGAAGGGGACCCTTCTAGAGAAGGAGGGAGATGTCTGTGGGAGAATTTTGTATATTCTCTTAGCTTAATTCCATCCTAATAATTACTTTTTTTAATGTGATTCAGTGCATCCTCTGACAGAATTTATAACATGGCATTGTTTTTCATTTATCTACAGGAATTGATTCCTGAATTTTATTACCTCCCAGAGATATTTGTCAACAGCAACAATTACAATCTGGGAGTGATGGATGATGGAACAGTGGTGTCTGATGTTGAACTTCCACCGTGGGCCAAAACCCCAGAAGAATTTGTTCGCATAAACAGGCTGGTAAGATGGCTGTCTTCTATTGTCCACTCACTTTTTTGGCTAGCAAGAGTCTTCTGAAATAATTTGGATCTTTGCCTGCAATATGTATTTATAACTTACGTAGAACTATGTCTGAAATTATCTGAAGACAGATTTACAAATGTAGGAAGAAAAAAGGAGTATAGTATTCTCATTCTTAAATTTGGTCAAAAAAGTTTGAGTGTGGTCTAAATATGCAGGATCTTACCCTATTAGCTCTTGTCATTCTAAAGAGCTAATAAAATCATCACTTTACAGAAGGCTTGAAAAATCTTGTTTAATCATAAAAATATTTGTCACTCCAAAGACTTAAATGTGATTTTGAGATTTCTTAATTTTAGTATCCACATAACTCCAAAAAGGCGTTTTCAATCTTCTGCCACCTTTTCCATGTTTTCCATAAGAGTGATATTTTTCAAAGCCTTTTTTACAAGAAAATAAGACAAAATTCTCATTTGCCTGCTTCATTCTCAAACCTGTGTTACTGTTCTCTTTCCTGTTTTGGGGAAATGCAGTTGTTAGCACTGCCTGTCTTCACTGTACCCTCTGGGCAGTGCCATGAATTATGGAATAGCTGTTACACTGTCGCTGGTGGTGTTTCAGCACATTCTCAAAAGCTATGTGGGGCTTATTTCAAAATGAAACAATTCTGCATTGATGGTATTCTGAAATAACAGAAGCTTTTCCTAGTGAATCTTGAAATATGAGGCTGCAGTTTTCATGTGGTAGCCAGCTAACTGGGAAATACTGAATCAAGACATGGATACTCTCAGAAATCTTTCAGATACCAGGCTTAACAGGATAACATCCTGATACTCTTAAATTAGGAAGTAGGCATTGAAAAAGTTCTGTTGTTGGTGGTATGTCAGCCTTCATAACACAGAACCTTCACATCAGAGGAAATCTGTGGTTCAGAAGTTAATTAGAGTGTTTCACACTGCACTTTTACTGGTGACGTGATACCATGGTTTTGAGAAATGCTGTGTGGCTTGGATTCCTGCAGGCAGTGATAGATGCACCATAGTAATCACAAAGAATGCTGGGTGGATTTAGTGTTTTCCTTCATCCATATGTGCAAATTTTATTTAAATAAGGTCTGAAATACAGTAACATTTAGCAAGATTACTTGGCAAACCATATTGAAACTCAGCTTTTGATCTCGGAGTTGTGGTGATAGGTGATAGGTAGAGGAGGTAGCCTGACACCTCTGTGAGCTTGGCATGTGCTGGTGCTTCAGAATAACCTGGGAAATGCAAAGCTGTTGCTCTTGAGCAGACTTGTCAAAGGCACATGGTGGCCTTGATCTCTCATGACTCTGGTGTTTTAGCTTTTACATTAAAGTATAGTTTTATTCTGTTAGTTACAGATCTGGCTTTCCCCACTGTGAAGTTATTCTCAATCTCCCACTTCCTCCCTGTCTAAGATGTTAGCTCTTAATATTTTTTTCCTCATTTCAAGCCTTGGGCCAGGTTTTCCTCACCGTCACCTTTCTGTATGCTCTGACCTACCATTCCCTCATTCTTCCTTAATTTCCCAATCTGCTGCTTGTGTCTGCCTTTCTTACAGTTCTCTTTGATGTGTCTCACTTGTGCAATACTCTCAGTATGAACTTTTACAATTCTCAAGTATTAATTGGATGGAAAAAACTTTTATTATTTTTTTAAGTCTTAAGCTAATTGCAAAAGTAAGAAATAATTTATCAAATGTTGGTTTTAAAGTGTGCCAGACATCATCCAAATGGTGTCCAGTGTTACCAAAAGTGTAGGAGCTACAGCTGTAGGTCCTTGATACTGTTTCTGTAATTAAGATTCCAAGTTTTGGTCAGTCCTGTAGCATTAAATTTAAACCTCTCTGCCAGTGAATTACATTAACTGCTTCTGTTTGACATAGTTAAACTTATCCTGGTGGTAGTGAGCCTGGCTGGTGTGGATGATGCCCTCTGTAATATGCCACATTTTCAGTGGAATAACACTTCAAAATTACATGCAAATATTAAATTACTTTTCCTTGTTAATACTTGAATGGCATCAACATCAAATCAGCATCGATTCTTTCAAGTAGAATAGGTGTGTTTAAGAAGAATGCTTAAAGCTCAGATCCAGACTAATATGATCAAGAAAAGCTTGCTACAATGTGGCATGGGCTGATGTATTCAGCTAGTATTTCCTTGCTGCCTCCTGGTTCAGACAAAATAGGAATTACAGTATTCTAAGCACTCATTTTGAAAGCTATGACACACAGATATTCTTTTCCTTTTGCATTTGAGTTTACCTCTTTAAGTCCCCAGATCTTATACAACGATTGGAGCTCATGAAATGCATACTACTTTGATCTGTGACCTTTTTGTGGTGCTAATCGGGTTCCTGATATCATTATACCTTGCTCATTAATCATATTTCCTGCAGCCCGTCAGGCAGCCCGACAGCCCAAGCCCCTGTTTTGCAGCCTCGTCTTGGCAGGTTTCTGCTTTTCCAGATTATTACAGTGTGATACTTAGGCTTCTCATAACCAGACCCACATCAAGCTGTGTGCTACAATTAAAGTCAGATGGTCCTCAGGTTGAACAGGGATATTCTGCTGCAGCTGTCTGTCTTTCTGGAACAGAGCAGCATGGGGAACAGATGATATGTAGGACAGTGCATAATAACAGCTTGTACAGTACTGGGTCAATAGCAGGGGTTTCAGAGCATTAATTGACAGGCTGATAGCTGATTTAAAAGTGATTTCCAACCTATTTTTAATTCTATAAATTGTGTCTTTTAATTGAAATAGGTTGTTGCATTTCCTCTGTGTTTGCTCCGAGAGAAAAAGCAGAACAGTGTATAATTAAAACTGGATTTTGATTGATGGCATATCATCATGAGCTAAATGGTAGCATCAGGATGTCATTCTAAGCAATACAAAGAACTCCAAAGTGCATCTATTGCTTCTGCATACAGTTGCCATTTTGTATTAGTCTGTGATATACAATGTTTTATAATAACACAAATCAGTAGGGGGGTAGGGTATTTCTTTCTGAGACAGTCCAGATTTTGATGGAAAAGTGACTGTGTTTTTACTATTCTGAAATCCTATTATATACCTCTAAAGCTCAGGCATACTATATTTAGTGCCATGAAATAACTGCTAAGGCATCTGAAAATATTTTTCAGTTTACACAGGTGCAGTTAACAATAATTGTATTATTGTTGAAGTCCATCATTTTATAAATATGTGTGTAATAAGAATTTTAGTATTAGCTTAGTAAGAGTAAAAAACCCACAGGCTTTTAAACAAGATAAAATTAATTCCTCCCCCCAACAAAACAGAAAAATCGCAAATGCAACATGCTGTTTCACCCTCACTTTGCTATTTCCAACTTGTGGTATTTACTTTATGCCTTTATGCTTTCAAAATGTGGTTTTACTTTAGGCCTCTAGTATGTGAGCAAAGAGGAGGATGCAAACTTCATCTGATACCTAATAAAAAAAACCCAAAAACAAACAACTTTTAGTTCTCCCATACTTCTGAGAGACCTATAGAAAATAGGAGTGGGAAGTAAACTTGGGAGAATATGAAAAGATAGATGCTCAGATGTGGTTTGGATACAGAAGTCCTAAACAAAACCTTTAGCTGCAGTTGTCAGACACAGAAACAGACACAACCTTTAAAACTTAGGTTTTTGTGCCATCTTTTCTTGGCTTCACAGTCTTAATTATGTTTGGTGCTCTCCTTTAGATCAGTTTTCTATTCTGGAAATTTAATTTCATGTGTTGGACCTAGGGATAATTACTGCATTCAAGCTGATAGAAATTTTAAATGCCCTTTGCATGCATGAAAAAGTATTCACAAAGACCAGGTGCAACCCAGGGAAAAGCCTCATGCTTCCCACTGATAGTTAGGAACAGCTAAGAATCCCAATAAGGAAGTTCTGTTCTGAATGGTAAAGTAATCTATTTTTTCCTGTCATTGGAAGTTGGATGTCTGAATTGGGAAGAATTAATTTAAAACTATTAATCAGCAGATAATAACTAAATTTCACATAGGTTTGATGAGCCTCAGCTTTTTAAGAATTAGATTGCTTCAATGATAATGAAGTCATTGAGGTCTGTCAAGACAGCTTTCCACAATATATCTCAATGTAAGTACTTCAGTGTTTTATTGCAAAATTAGTCCTTTCATGATTAGGAGTTTATTCATTTCATTCAGTGCTAGGGGAAATGCAAGACAAATTAGAAAAGTGATGAGATTACAGTGCTGGACTGAAAGTTTTGAAATCCAATTTTCAATTAATTCAAAATTTAGGATTTGGAAGCTGGGATGCTTTCTGAAACAAATGAAATGCTTAAATGCATAAAGATGCTATATACAAAAGTAATCATGGCAGAACTGTGAAAAGCAAAATGGAGAGGAAGGGTAGGGCAGTCGTTTGCCCTAATACAAATTTTAGTGGAGCACAATGAATCAGTGTTAAGACCCATCTAAAGGAAGAAAAATCTACAGTGAGAATGAGAGGATCATTATCAGTCAATACGGGCCATTGATTTTTAGCACAGGCAACTCCACCTAACATCAGGCTACACTGAAAAAGCAGCATTCCTTGTCAACTAACACACAACAGTGCTCAGAACTGCAGGTTTGGTGAATTGGATGAAAAAACAAAACTTGGTTTTGAAAACATTATACTGCTTTCAGTCTCTTAAAACTATTGCTGTTAGTCAAGTATAGATACTGAGTTAAAGCCTGTAACTAGGAATAGACTGGATTTTTTTTTTTCTTTTGTGTTATCTTGGAAAGATCTCTCTGTGGTATTTTTCCTGGTTCCACAGCTGTGTATTTGAAAATGTGTTACTGCAGATCATACCATAATGTGATATGATCTATGTGAATTAAGGCCTAGAAGGAGATTGCTACTAATAAATTGCTAGATCATTAGTTGTGTATTCCTGATAACAGGTGACTCATTCAATATGTTATAAACATTAGAGAGCAGGAGAAAGGGTAAAATGTAAACCAGGCTTAACCAACAACATTAGAGCTGTTATCTGTGCATCACCTACTTTGAGATTCTGGTCTTCATAGAATTGGATGTGGTCTTGAAAAGCTGGGATGCAAATGGAGCTGTGTACACTGAGCGATGAAGATGCTTCAGCAATCCGAGCTGACGTGGGATGTTCACAGAATTTGAGAATTCTGATATCAGCTCTAACAGACTCTTTCAGACTCTGAACTGTTACTTCTATTTCTGTTTCTGATATCTGGTGATTTTTTGTTGCTTTTCTTTGAAGATTGTAATCTATATACAAAACAAGATTTATACAATATCCTCTGGATGGAGGATGTCTATTAACTCTAAAAATATTATATTTTTTATCAAAAACCGCTTTCATAAATTATTATAGAAAAGGTAGCTATAAAAGTAATCTGTAACTTTGCTTTTCCTGACAAATACTTTTATTTCTATGCTATGAATGTGCATAATGCAATTTAAATAGCTATAGTTTAAACATAACTATTTCCAGTGAATCTTAAAGCATCATGCTATGCTCATTATATTTTTTTTCAAGATGTAACTATGAAAAAAGTAAGTTCCTTGCATCAGGCAAAATACACATTTCCATCCCTAGGAGTCTCAGAAGTGTAGCAGTCTAATTCCAGTCAGGAAGATATTCTTCAGCAGAGTTGGGTGTAGAAGGTCCAGTCTGGTGGTATTTTGGATTTCATCCGTATAAAAGGTTGATATTGTTTAATGCTTTTTTTTCCCCCCTCAGCTGTGGAAACAAGGCAGTCATGGGAAGCACAGGGGCTCCACTGTGGGTGCACTTAGCAGGCAGAGGGGCACAGGTGATCTCAAACACTTGGAGGGAATGTAGGCTGGTGTGTGAATGATGCAGCAGGATTCCTCCTTTCCTGGAGGAGCACGTCCGTGACTGCAGTGTGCAGTTCTAGTGCTTGTCTGGTTTTCCCTTTCAGTTTTTCCCTGTGGAATGCCAGCCCTGGCTTAAAGCTGTTTGCTTTTGCATTTGAGCTGAGTGATGGATGTATTGGTAAATCTGTGTTCCTGCACCACTCAGGGTCATCTCCTGCCACCTCAGCACACACGTGACAATTTCATGATCTGTGTTTGTGCAGGATTTTTTGCACTTTTATAATTACTTCCTAAAAGTTAGAAACTTTGTTGTCTTTGACACAGAAATAATTACGTGCAGGCTAGAATCAAAAAAACTGGGTAATTGTAAGCAGTCTTTTGATTTAATAATATAATGTATAGATCTGATTATTAGCACAGAAGGGGAGGGGAATGTGACTTTTTCACCCTCTCTGAAGCACTTTATTCAGATCTGATACGAAGGTAAGTGTAGAACAACCTGAGCAATGCCAACATAACACATAGGTGAAATTGGTACAGGTGAAAACCTAATCTATGGGTATTCTGGAGGGAGAATTTTAAAAATCATTGAATACAAGATATTTTTGAAAAGTAAAGAGGAAATATTTCTAAGGGAATGTGATATATGGCCTATTAGGAAAGATTCTGAAAATCTATGAATAGAAAATATAGATGAATTTTTCTGTGTGTACAATTGGCTCCCTGTGTATAAGAATAACTTATTTTTATTGAAGTGCCATCTAAGAAATATGGCCAGAAATGCATGTTTATTTAAATCTGGTTCTGTTGGAATAGTGGCTTTATTAATTTTCATGTATGAATTTTTATCGATTCAATTTGAAAAGAAGACTACTATACAGAGAGAAAGACAAATATATTCAAGAATATGAGGGAAGTAATTAAAAGTGAGCTCAAACTGTGCTTTTAAATAGAAGGTAAGAATGCTGAAAGCATTCAATTTGGGTTTTATAATACAGCAAAATAGGCTAATATTGGGAGATGGGATTTGTACAATATATGTGATGGAATACAATGGGGAGATGCATCTGTAGGACAAAGATAATACATAGTAAAATATATGTGATGATGGAAAGACACTGGTTTTTTGCCTTTTCAATGAAAACAGTAACCTAGGTAGTGGATCATCATTTGCTAGTCAAGAACATTGATCTATTTTCTATCCATCCCAGCTTTGTAAATAGGAAAACGGATTTTAAAAGTCTGTTCTTTCCATAACATTTCCTTCTTTACATCTTGTTTGCAATTCCTACCATCTCTTTAAACTGTGTGCAAGTTACTTTATAGAAATTACAAGCAAACTCTGGACTTCAAGAATGTAAACAGTGTAAAAGTATTAAAAAAAGTCCACACAGGCTTACATTTCAAGAATTTCTAAAAGTGGGATAGGTGCCAATCTTCCTGAATGAAGAAAACTTAATGGAAGCGTAGACAGTCTGTTTGTCTTTGCTATTGTGGAAAAAATAGTTAAAGAAGCTGGTATCAAAATTTGCCACACTTCATAATTCTAAAAATTTAAGTTCATGAATAAGGCTAGCCTAATTCTCTCATCTTTAAAAAAAAAAACCCATAACCTATCACATTCTAAAAATAGTTTTAATTTATTTCCAGTTGTTAGTACACTACACATTTATGTGTAATGTGTCTGTCTTAGTGAAGTCTAAAACTAAACAAGGAGAGCAGGAATGAAATGAAAATGTACAAATACTTTAAATGAGAGCAAAATTAAACAAGGAGATTAAACAGTAAGAAAAGCCTAGATACATGTATAAGAATCAAAAGGAAACAAAGCCTAAACTTAAACGTACGGAGTTTAAAGAGTGATGGGATATGCAGCTTTTCTAATGAGGTAGGAGAATTTACCATAGCAAAGATAATATTAAAACATGGAGGAGAATGTAATGCAATTGGGAACGATTATAAAATGTTCAATAATAACAGGGTTTAAGTAGATACAGTTAATAAAAAAAGAAAAATAAAGTAGGTATATTTGCTTTTATCCAAAAAAAGATGGTTGGAAACAATCTAGACAATTAAATTTGCTTTCAGCTCTTTTTGTTGTGTTATGCTGTAGAAATGGTGTTTGAAAGTGAGTCCATGGAGGACATTAAAGTTATTACCGTGTGAAATGAAGTGGGAAAAAATTGTGCTGGAGCCACTGCCCCATTTAACAGGTGTTCACTAAATCTGTCTGTCTTCTCTTTGTCTGTTCTGCAAATGCTGTGCCCGGACTGATACCACTGAAAATGTATCAAGAATTTTGATTAACACATGAAAATTGCTTCACAAGCTCAGTAGTGGTAAGGGGGGAAAAAAACGTTTGAAAGAACGGCAGTTTCTTACTCCATTTACTGAAACTTACAGTGTGTGATTGGAAGTTGCCTTGCAAAGAAATACCCAAGTTGTTCCTCCTGTAAGGAGGTCAGGACTTGCATATAACAATGTACAGTGAGAGACCCAGTAGGCTGGTTTGTTTCGGTGTCTGTTTATGGATCACATGGGAAACCTGCTGCTGAACTTAAATTTGTTGGGGAGCTCAATTTAGAGTGTTTGTAATAGAGCCAGTGTAGAGGAGTTTCCATCCTAAGTGTTGGAAAAGGAAGTGAGATTTTGGTAATATTTGCATACATGGAGCTGTGGTTTTCAGCTGAAGAAGGGGAGGGGCTGAGGAAACCTGGCCATCTGTGCCCTACATGGAAGGATACAAAAAAGAGTCAGCTGAGGCTCTGCTTTCCGTGCTTTTCCCTGGCAAGACTCCACTCCTGGGATGAGGAAGAGTAATGTTGCTAAAACCATCTGGGGTGCAGAGAAAGCTTATGACAATGATGTGGATGTAGGAGGAGCTCTCGTATGAGGAAAAAGTTTCTTGTTCCTAGAAGAGAGAAGAAAGAGCATAAGAAAACCTTACAGTATAATGTACTGTACTGAGAAGGTGCATCAGGAGATGATGCTCTTTATTTCATAACACGAGGACATAAAAGTTGTTCATGAAGTGATAAATTTAACCTTGCTATGGGGTAGTACTTTGCCAAAAGTGTATAATTAATCTCAGGAACTTAAGAACAACACTCAAAAATCAGAAAGGGACATATATACAAATAAAAAGGTGCTTAGTTTGTTATGTGGTACAAACACGTAATGTGAAATACAAGATCATAATATTCAGCAGTTAAGACAAACTCAGAGAAATTTATGACAGAAATAGTACTCATCTCTTCTCGCTCTAATAAATAGAAGTATCTTTATCTTAACATTTAAAAATTAATTATATTAATGTGTAGAACACATTTTTAGGCTTTATAGAAAAAAAAAATCTGAAGACATGGTTCCAAAACTTGGGGGATGTAGATAAGAAGAGCTCCTAACCTCTTCCTGTCCCTCACCAAATTTCCTCAACTGTGTTGTTGTTCAAGAACGGATGTTTGTGAAGCTGTGCTTTAAACTGAAATTACATGAAAAAGCCTTATTTCTACAAAAGTTATTATTTTAGCGACATGATTTATAAATTTTTCTCCCACTGATGGCAGTTGCACAGAAAATGCTATAGTCAGCTGTGCTGCAGTGGAAGTACAAACATTCTGGGGTGTGGAAACCTCTGGAACTGTTCGCTCTGTCAAAGTTATCTCATTAAGCAGCAGCGAGCAGTGTGGGCTTGTGGAGCTGGCCAGGCTCTTGTGAGCCCCGTTCCTGGTCCCAGTTTGATGATAGCAGCTCCGTGCTCTGCAGGGAGTATCAGGCTGCTGCCCGAGGAAGGGAAGTGTCAGGCTCTGGGTGATTATGTGCCTTTGCAAAAGCAGTGGGTGGAAACTGATGGAAAAGGTTACTGCACCCCAGCCCATCTGCTCAGCATCAGCCTCCTGCTAGATGGTCCCTCACATCTGCCAGTTGTTACCCTTTAATTGGAAGTTCAGGTGTAGCCCTTTTGGTTTAAGGAGAGGCCAAACTACAGCCCATCAGTCAAGAAAAGAGAATGTACTTGGCAAAAAAATGCAGGTTTTTGATAATCCAGGTCATGCTCACACGAGTCGTTAATGTACTGGGCACTTGGTTCCTTTGGTCAGATGGTTAATCCACCCTTAAATGATAGAGGACTTTGAATTCTTCTTCCAGTTTGTCTTCGTGAAGGAATTCAAGCAACCCTAGATCTCTTGGGTTGTAATTTTTATTTTCAATCTTTATTATTTAAAAGGCTGCTCCTGCTAGCTACAAAGTCCCCTTTAAGTAAATACTTGCTGATCTATTGATCTGTATTAGTAATATTTGTGAGATATAGAGTCAACTACAGAAACAAATCAAATAAAGGGCCAGTTTTAATTTCCTTATTTCATTCTCAAATAGCCACAAATATTCTATACTCTGAAATTTAAACCAATACAATTGTTCTGCTTTTGAAGCATGAAGTAAAGGACTATTAGTAAAAAACCATCAGAGCTAGAGTTTCTCATGCTTGTGCTCACCTGATCCTTTCCAGTTTAGTTTAAGTACTTAAAGAATGTTTTGGCTGCCTATCTAGGATCAGTTTGGCTGAAACATATTAGGGACTCCTCATTTACCAGTGTCTGTAGCAGATTTGAGGAATAGAATTTTGGAAGGGGGGAACTTTAATAACCAACAGAGAGCAGGTGTATCTTTCATTAATGTAGCTGCTTTGTAGGAGGATAGTGAAGAGTATATCTATCTAAAGATAATATTTATGTAACTCAGATAAGACTATAAAGCCTGGGCAGCCTGGCTTATTTCTCTTTGAGAAAAATTTTCTTAAACACTATAGTTTCAAAATAAATCTCTAATACAAAAATGATATGAAATCTCAGCTTTTTCTCTTTTTTTCATTATGAAACATTACTTCCTATTTGGCTTTTATTTAGGTAGACTAGTATTACTAATAAAAAGCACCAGCTTGTAAAGCTATTAAAAGTATTAATAATAGCAAAAGTATAACTGGCATTCAGATAGGTTGCAACCATACAAAATTCTGCACTGATAACATGACATAGTATATACTCTTGTGAGGTCCCTTGTGTTTGTCCTTATCCAAATGGAAAGGATTTTCTAAACCATAGTTAAATGTTGGACCTGATCCAAGGTAGTTGTCAGTGAGAGTTGAACTGGGCTCATAAAAACATGAAGGGTTCAGCAGCATACAAGTATTTTAGAGGAAGTTGATTTGAAATATTAGGAAACTCAAGTGGGTTTAGTTTTGCAATGTGTAGAATGAAAATAATGCTGGAAGCTTCATTTATAATGTTTATTTTTAATTAATAAACCCCCCAACATTCTCCATTGTTTAAAGGAAAAAGACAAAAACAACCCATACACTACAACAACACCTTTGTAGTATTTTTGAAGATGTTCCAAACCACATGCTAGAATAAAAATAGTGTGAAATATCTTGTTTCTAAAGATCTCTGGAAAAAAAAAATACAAATGTATAGCAGAAGAGTCCTTAAGGGCAGTGAGGCCTCCTAATTGTTACTGACATTATCTCTTGCCATCTGTTTTCTGAGGCAGAATAAGAACTTTGTAATGAGGATTAGGAGAGGAGGACAATGAAAGCACGCTCCAGGAGCTGCTGGAGTATTCTCTGCTTTCATGATAAATCACAGGATAACTATTTTTAACAACAGGCTTTTTATAATATATTTTGCCTAAATTAATATAAATCACCTAAGAGTTAAAATTTGCTGCATAATCTCCAAGATGTTTGATTTATAGTCAGTTACTTTATTAAGCATTTCTCTAAGATACTAAAAGCATGTGAAGCAGCCTTTACTGCATGGACTTGGATGTCTGCACTGCCAATATCCTCCCTTCAGACTGATGGAAGCCCATCATGCAGGCACACCCTTGGGCTGTGTGTACACCAGAATTAAACTGTGAGTAAAAGCCATTCCAAAGCTGCACACAAACTTAGCTCACATCCATTTTAAGCCCAGATTTGCTGTCAGTGTGGACAGATCCGAGCTTTTAGCAGATTTTTGGCAGATTGTGTTCATTTCTGCCTTTATTATTGTTTGTTGAACTGTGCCCCAGTTGCAGTTTTCCCTGTATGGATTAGTGCTTTAAAACAATTTTAGAAGAGAGTGACATTTAGGTTTATTCTTTTGGGTTTGGATGTTTCTCTCCCAAATATGGAGAGAAGTTCCTTTAGCATTGTTGTAAACATGGGTGACCACTTAATGAGAAATTTTGTTTTGTGCTGAGATTCCTCCCATGGGACAAGTCATTTAACCTGATTGTGACCCATTTATAGGCCCTTGTACCCAAGGTGTAAGCAGTGTGCTGACTTGTGTTGTTTTCGCTACCGTTTTGATATTGTGGCTGTGTAGGAGACTGACATGAGCTGGGCCGTGTACTTGAAATGAATAAATCCTGTGTACTCAGCGTCAGTTTTGTTTCTGGCTACATCAGCACAGTCACATTAGCTCAGTTTTATTTCCAGTGCTTTAAATCCTGCTGATTTGGATTTGTTCTATGCACCCTTGTCCTGCAGCATATATAAACATTATCCTCGGTGTGGTTGGGCTGGTGATGGGCAGGCGTGCTCAGGGATCAGATAAAACCGCCTGGCAAGCTGGGTCTTGCCAGATGGCCATCTCTGTTTTATGTCAGTTTTGTCACTTCCCTAACAAGAGCAGGTCGCAGTGCAGGAGGAAGGTAAGGAATGTATTCCATTGGTGTTCCCTCAAGTGAGCCAGGGGGTTTCCTAGAGATGGGTGCTTCTTCTGTAGTCACACATCTCTGAAACGTTGCCCTTTTTCCTGCCCCTTTCGTCATGAGGTTTGGTATGTGAGAAGTGAGAGAGTAAGGAAGGAGAAAAACCCAACTGAAGTACTCCCTAAAATTTGTCAAGGACAGTTACAGACTGCAATGAGATGCTGCATATTGGGGTTTTCCAGTCCAAAGATCACCTTCTGCAAAGAGGCTTCTGAAAAGGGTAATGTCATGAATAGTGGCAGTGGAGCTTGCTGGCAGAAAGCTGTGATAGAGGCAGTGAGGCAGAGAATTTCACAATAAATGAATGTGAAACTATACAGAGGAATCAACAGATATGGCCAGATATATGCAGTTTTTCTGAGTTTTTTTTTTTTTTGTTTGTTTTTTTGTTTTGTTTTGTTTTGTTTTGTTTTGTTTTTGTTTTCTGTTATTCTCTGTAAATACGAAAATGACAGGGATATGGGTGGATTGATAAATGGAGACAGCTTTTCTGTCTCCAATGGTTGCATGGAGATCCTAATTCAGGAACCTAAACTGAAATCTGTTTGATATCTTCCTGCAATGTTAGGTTGATATACTAGATAAGAAATCTGTAGTGAGCTCTAGTAGTAACAGCTAGAAGATTAACACAACTTTGGTCTCTTGTCAGAGCTATCTTCTAAAAAAGAAAAAAAAAGGAAAAAAAAGTGCCTTTTTTTAATGTAACAATTATGTATGGGAAATGCAGGTGCTGGAATTAATTTTAGCAAGTAAAGTTTAGACATAAACATTCAGATGACATAAAAAGCTGGAATTTTATTCTCAGTAAAAACGTTTGCGTAACCTTACAAACAGGATGGCTTGCAGCCTCTTATATGTTCTATATGATGGGAAAACACTAAGACTAATAAAAAATAGTCTTTCATAATTTAAAAACTAAAGGCACTGTGCTAAAATGTAGAACTTAATTTCTGGGTCACATGTGGTATGATTTTACTAGAAACACCTTCTGATTGCATTTGCTAATAAGATGAATGTTGGTTCTGTTTTCTTTGTCCTTCAAAATTCTATTTGGTATTTAAAATGTCAGAATCTATGAAACTGAAGTTCTTATTTTCAGGAGATAGTTGTATTTCTGTATTACCTTAATGTAAAATCGTAGTGGTCTTCATTAACAGAAAAGGGGACTGAAAGACATGGCTTTTTTAATATGGTATTTGAGAACAGAACTGTGCCTTTCACTTATCTGATCATTTCATGCACGTTAGCTTTCCATCTTTCAAGCAGTGGGCTGTAAGCGAATTTCAGGAATTTTTAATGTTCTTGGAGAAGGCTGTACATTTGTGACCCAAGGATTAGTAGATAGAGGGTAATACCTCTTAATTTGGGGTCATGAATGCTTGGCGGTCATGTGCTGACCTTACAGTCATTCCATGTCTGAATTCACATCCTTCAGTTGTTTGCTTTGCTAGCTGAAGGGCCTTCCCACAAAGGCAGCTATAGGAAAACATTCTTATTGAGAATACACTGAGAAAGTGTATTTTGGTTGTGAATTCTCTCAGAACTGTGGTCCTGCTCTGATATTTTTAATGAGATTGGAAACAACTGCAGATTGCATAGAATCATGTTCACACACTATGTCATACAGTAAATGGCTCCTCTTTTTCCCTCTTTGGAGGGTTTGTGGAGGAAGGTCGTGGACTTTAGTACTTGAAAAACAAAATTAAACTGTACCTGTATCCGATGAATACATTTCCCTTTGGCTAATGCCTCAACACATAATGTCTAACTAAATGATCACATGCCGTTGTTTTATACTGACTTTATTCCATCTAGAAGATGGACAGAGCTCATTTAATGCGTTGCTCTGTTCCTCTCCATACTGCTACATTTATATAGCTTCAAACCCTATTTATTGCATGCTGTTTGAATTCTCTTCTAAAAAAGGCATCCTACGTGGCCTTTTCTTTCATATTCACTCAGTAGTATCTGAATCAACCACAGACATTACTAAGTTACCTTTACATGACCTTTATGTGATGAGGCAAATGTATTATTTCTATTTTATAAATGCAGAGGAGACAAAAGATGCTTGCCTGTCATCCCTGCAAACTATGTGTGTCTATTTTGAAAGTATTAAGAGGTGACATTTTTCAGAGTATTAAGCATTATGCAGATTCTGAAAGAAAAGATTAAATGCTGGTTTCAGTTTGGGTCAGTTCTCATTTGCTTTGCCATTCAGCCCAGCAGACAGTTGTGTTTGTATAACTGGGTGTCAAGAAGGAGAGTCTAGAAATGGTGTGACAAGGCAGAAACTGCTTAAGTCAATATTGCAGCTGAAACCTCAGCAAATCATACCTGACCATGAAATCAGGTGAAAATAATTGTGGAACTAATCACACTTTGAGAAACCTTTGTATCCAACTAGATACCCCCAAAAAAAGTAGATTGGCTAACGAGTAATTAGCATTAAATTAGATGGCAGTCCTATAGTCAGGATGAAGTCCATCTTTCCAGGACAAGTTGAGTGTAATGCAAAAATCTTTTCTCTTTTAAATACATTGAAAAATAACATAACCATGCTCTTTGTAGAGAATGAGACATGAAACTGTTTTCCATTTTTTAATGGGATCCCAATGTCTAAAGACAGAGAGGCTCTGATAAAGAGCCAGTCTTTCCATGACATGAATAAATGGACTCTGGATTTTCATTATTATTTATGTTTTCTTAATGTGAAGGTACGGATTTTTTTATCTATGCCCAGAATGATTATTTGGCATTCCATGAATAGATAGGAAGAGGGAAGTTTGCTCTGAAGACCAATGTGATAAGAAAGTGCATTACCAAAATATTGACATATATCTATATGCATCCATTATATTGCTGAAGATTTTAAAGTCATATTTGCTCTTAGGTAAGGCTTTCTTTTAAACTAAGGTGAAGTATTCAGTATGCTTTTTCCCTAGTGGGGTAAATATACATGTAAACATATGTAAATATGGCTAGGTAGATGTCTTTTTTTTTCTCTTACAGAGTATGTGAGGATGGTTTGTTTTGATGGGAAAAGGTAGGAAAGAATTCATTATATGTTTTAAAAAACAGAAATTCGTTTTAGGTATTAGTGGGTAGCAGTAGCCTATGTAAAGGATTTTTCCAAGGAAAATGTGGAATTTATCACTCAGAATTAGTAGTATGCAACAGGGCAAAAGAGGGTACTCTGAGACTAATGCTGCCAGTGATGTGTTTTCCTGGGTGAAATCTGATTTTATTGACTAGAAGTAGTCAGTAGCCTTCTGTTAACAGCCGTAAGCACTGCCAGAACAGGGAACTGAAAAAAGGCAGTGAATCTGCCAGACTCTGCCTAGAGAGGTGAATGTTCCACCAGAAATCACATTACTCTGGAATTCCTGATTGTTCCAGACTTGCAGTTTTGAGGTGAAAACTCTTCACCTGCAGCAGTTAAGAGGTCAAAACTATTGTAAAAGTTCCAAGGTCTGCTTCTGTCATGTAAGAAAATATCTATGGCAGTGACTTGCCAGCAATTTTTTTTCTGAGACCCCATAAAATCTTCCATTGAGGGTACATTATCCTGGATAGCAAATTTCAGCTGAGTGACAGTAAGCCAAGACTTGCCTTAATTACCCTTTGTGATCTCTCAGAAATATTCCATAGACCAAAGGCATCTGCAAACCACAGGTTGAGAACCACTGATTTAAGGAGGTGGCAGTAGTTAATTGTTCATGTGTCATTGTTAAAATGAGCATCAATTCAGTCTGGGGATGAACTGTCTTTTTGCTGTGACTGGTGATTATGGTTTTGTAGCAGTATAATTGCTAGTCTAATAGAGGTAACCAAGGTTAACAACAGAGATAAGTAAATATCATCAAATTATTTCCTGCCTTTAATCCTGGTAAGGTAGAAAATATATTAACAAATCCCAACAAACCTCCAAATTTATTATGCCGTGAAGGGGGGTGTTTGAGCTTTACTAATATGTGGCAGATCTCATGCCAGATAAGCCTTAGTAAACATAATTTTCAGGTGATAGTTTGCTTTCAGAGGATTATCCCATTAAAACTTGTGCAGGGTTTTGGAGCAGAGCTGTAGGAGCTTTTATTAACTGTCATAATTCTAAAGATTTTACTTGTTGATACTGAATGTGGACGTGTATGACATAATTGCTTTGGCTGGTTGAAAAATAGTGCCTATTGTAAATTGTGAATGAGTCTGTGGTCTGCAAAAACAGCTGCAATAAATTGTAAGGTATGTGTTGTGCATGCTCATTTTCTAGAAACAATTTGAGTTGTTTCAGCTCAGAAGCTGTTTTTGAAAAAAAAAGCCTTTGAAAAAACAGGCTTTTTCTGTTCATGAAAACAGTTTCATGAGTTTATGAAATTGGAAAGGAATATGTGGTTATGTTTGGTAGCTTTATTGTCCTAGCAAATGTTGAGAGTGATTAAAAAAGAAAAATAAAAAGAGCAGGTAGATATAAGTACCTAGGATGTACATCCCTAACTTCAGTTTTCCTGCTCACATAGGTGACATGCTGGCAGTGCCTCTGGGCACAGGCTAAATGCTGATTTGTCTGGGACATGTAATCCTGGATCTTGGAAACCAGAAGAATGGAATAGAGCCTTGTGCCATGCCCCTTGGTGAGACAGTCACCCTCCCAGGCACTGTGTAAGAGGGAGACTCAGTTTGATTAGTACAGTACAAGAAAGAAATCTTGCAGGTGAATATTTCCAGCATTTGTGCCAGTGCTTGATGCTGCAGCAAGAGGAAGTGGTTGTCACTTCTGTAGGGATGTAGGGATGAGCCTCAGATCCCAGGAAAGCTGCAGAACCCCCAGTCCCTTGGCAGCAGTTACAGCCGTGCTTTTCCAGGCATTGTGGAGGATAATCAAAACAATGGTGGCATGTAATTTACTCAGAAGCATTTCATTATTTAGATGGTTGTGGAATGACCAAATCCAACTGGTATGCAGGTGGTGATCTGGTGGTCTGGAAGCAGATGCAGTTTTATAATGTAGGTTTCAGTTCATATACGGGAATGACTTAAAACAGCTATATTTTTTTCCTAGCAAGCTATAAATGAGTCCTTGGTTTGCAGTTGTATTCAATTATTTTAAACCTATTTACAATGTATTCTATTGTAAAGTCGTGACCTTTGATCTCCAGAATGGTTGCATGTCTTTTGTGGGAAGCAGGAAGTCTTGGGGCAAGTGACACTTGCAGCGCAGTTTATTTTACTTAGACTTTGATTCACCCCCTCCCCCCTGTTTCTAGAACTGAAGACAAATTTCTGTTTCTATTGGATTATAAACAGGTTCTGGATAGCTTCAGCTGCTGCATAGTGCAGTGATATTTTAATTTGCTGGGTAGACATGTTTACTGTGTACTGTGTAGTTTATGAGTGTTACCATAAATGAGGTAATCTTGCATCTTGGTTTCCATGTGTGAAACATTACATGAGCTAATGCAGCTGTGCCACTGCTTGCTGGGTATTAGTAGACTTTATTTGGATGTAAAGTTTATACTGAACTACTTTAAATATTTGTGCTAAAACTGGTAGTGCTGCTTTTTTGATGTGTTTTATATGACACTGACAGATGCCAAGTTTCATAAAGCAATGTAAGAATGTACATTCTGCTTCGTGCCCCGTTGTTCTCAATAATGGAGATTCCAGAGTGAAATAATATTAATGACAAAAGTTTGAATTTATGTTCAGTTAGTGTTTCAGGGAATGGTTTATATTAAATAAACAGAGGAACAGTAGCTTCCTAGCATACTGTAGCAGTCCTAAAACACACGCATTCTCTCCAAAGTCTGGATTTGTAATCTGAAATGACACACGTGGATTGTGAGAAAAGAGAAAGTTGATTTCTGCTCCATGTTTGAAGGAATATGTAAAGATTTTTCCATGGTTCAGTTTTGCCTACCAACATCCTTGAATCATCATGCTTTATGAAAGTCTATGTTTTTAGCATCTAAGGCTGCAGTCTTCTTACTTAATTAAAAATATTGCACATTTTCAGTTTATGTAGCTAGTTAGGAAGGTGTAATACACAGTAAGCTATAAAATATGTCAGTGTATTTTGCTAACTCTAGTATTAACACTTGCATGTAATTTCTTGGGCTGAACTTAATTTATGTTCTTCTTGATAAGTCAGAATAAGGGACATCTGTGAAGCACATTTAAAAAGACACTAAAAATATTTTGTATTATTAAGTACTTACTTTTAAGTGCTAAAGAAACAGGTAGATATATTTTCATAAGCCACATTAAAAGGGCCTCGTCCTGCTGAAGATGTGTTTTGAAGATCTCAAACGCTACCTTGTGCTTTTCTCAGAATAGTACTGGAAATTATTGTGACATGGAAATTCATCTTTAAAGTACTTAGCTGGAGAATGTAACCAGTTGTTGCTTTCCTCCCTACGTGTGTCTTTTGCTTCTTGCTCTTCATTCCCTTTTCTGCAACTGCAGCTTCTCCCACATACTCCAGTGACCCTGCAGCTGAGGCAGCTCCACCAGTGAATTGGCTGGTGTGAATATGCTGCCTCTCCAGATCAAATTGCATGGATATTATGGATACTTTTTAATTTGTATTATGAATATTATGAATATTCTAGTTTGTGTGTAAATTTTACTTGAGTTTCTTACAGTAACTTTGCTCCTTGTATGAATTAGTCATTGTGATGTGTTTAATCAGAGGAACGCGGAGTCATTTTGTATAGTCAGAAACAAAATTATTGTGTGGCATGGTTTTGATTTCTTTTTGCCAAAACCGGGAATTGTCTAAAGGAGAAATCTTTGGGATTTCGGTATTTAAAAAGTACAGCCTTGCTATACATATGGAATTAATGAAGTCCTTTATAGAGAAGAAACAAATTTTTGAAATCTTACTATTGTTAATATTTGTATTGAATACTCCTGTGTGTGCAGAGATTAATGTAAGGCTCAATGTAAACCTAGATGCTTGTTTTCATATTTTTATTAATTATGTGCTTTTTAACAGCTGTATTAAACAGTTTGTTTCCCTTGAGTGGAGCAGCAGCTGTAAGGCCTTTGAAAATATTCGTTAGTGTACGTCTCACTCAATATAATGTGAACCCCCCACTGTTTTATGTAGAAGGATCTGTAGGTTATATACTGAATTTAGTCTACAATCCGTTTTTACTTATAGTTTCCAGTAAACTTTTTAAAATTTTTGCATTTTTAATCTCCAGGCTTTCTCACTTTAAATTTTGCTGTACTTTGTGGTTTTCTTTAGGCTGTTGCCCTTGAAATTGTTAATTTGCTTAAGTTTAAGCTTTTATAGTTCATCAATGTCCTAATTAAACAGTTTTTCTAATTCTGTGGATAGACAGTTGAAAATGTGAACTCTCAATTAAAAATTACACTGTATTTTGAGGCCCAAAATTTTTGGTAATGATTTTCACCTCTTAACTCCTGTATAACTGTAAAGAATGAATTGTGGCTTTCAGGGATTGGCAGTGTATCCTCTCTCCTTCTTCTTGTTTTTCTTGTGCAAACATTCTGAAGGAGGGAAGCTCTTACTTCTTTTCCTCCCTCTTCCCCAGTCCTGACAGTGTAGGTGCTGGTCAGACAGGATTTGTGCCTGGCAGGCATTACCACGTTCTGCTCAATTTCCATGGTTAGACAGCCACCATCGACCTCACTTCCTGGTAGTTTTGAATCTTCTCCCCATTTGAAGGATTTTCACTACGTGCTTGAGCATTGCCCACACAAGTTTTGGGCAGAACTAACTATAATGTTATTGAGTAGTGGCAGTGAAGTGGCTGGGGAACAAACACTGAAACACAAGGCAGCTGATGAAATTTCTGTCCATAAATGAGTCACAAGCTTTTCAGAAATCTCTTTCTTACAAGCATCTTTATTTTTCCTTTTGTGCATAGAGTGTGATACTGAGTTTCTCACAGACATTCATGGCCCAGGACCTATGAGATAATTCTAATACTTAAAAATGAACAACAATCAACAAGTTGATTTTAAAAACCTTTTGCATTTTAATATTTTTAGTCCTCCGATGTCCAGAAAAATATTTTCCCAATATCTTAACTTTCAGAAACAGATATAACTATGTCAAATCTGGAGCCGTGCAATTTTAATTGTCATCATGTCATTATAATAATACTATTTCCCACATACACCCTTTCACTTTTGCAGGTAAAAGGTTTTTGTCATCTTCTACATCTCTATTTGTATGCACACACTAAGCTGGACATTTTTCTTGTGAGTTTTTAGTATTGCCAATAATCATACACTAAGAATTTCATTTTGGCTCACAACAATAGGGCTTTTCATAGGTAATTTGAAGGATAAATCAGTAATTATGCATTTAATTGGCTAATAAATCATAGCACATTTCCCTTATTTTCTGTAGTGCTATGATAAATCTTTATAATGTGGCCTGGTGTATTTTTGTAAAGAAGAAAACTAAAGGGCTTGTTTAGTGTACGTATAGTGCAGGAGTGACATAAATATGTAAGGCCTTCTAAGGTGTTTGTGTTATATGAGAAGTCCCTGTGAGTACCTGCTTAGGGATTTTATGAATGTACATTTTAAAGTATGTATTGAAGTTTTAGATTTTACCACTATATCATGTATATATTTAGTATGTAAATAGCAGGAGAGGAGCTTGCTCAAGCTAAATTAAATTTACAAAAAATGCTGCAGTAGAACTTTATGAAATCTTTGCACTTATGATTCTGATTGTTATGGTATCAATTCTCAGATGTCTGCAATTTCGTTAATTTTTGGAGTTGTGTTTTTTTTTAAATGGTGAATGGAGATTTATTCAAATGCTTTAAAATTTGAGAAAGATTTTAGGTAGCAGAGTCTCTGTGTGTCGTTTCCATCAACACTGCAGGTTATGATATTTAATTTCTTTATGAGAAAAATTGTGGGATCATTTTGTGTGTTTGTTCTCATTTAGAGGATGATTTTTTCCAAAAAATAGTTAATGAATTAAATAACATCAACATTGCCACAGTTAAATGATGAATAAAGACCAAGTTAGGTACGGAAGAATGAAATGTAGTCTAAATCACTTCTTGCCTATGGAAAAGCACTGGCCATTTTATTATTTGTCTTCATGAGAGGAAACTGCAGAGGATGGTTGTTACAATAAAGATTGGGATTAGCATAACTCATTTACAAGAATTTAAGGCATGAATGACATTGAATTATATGCCTGGCAAATTCTGTCATCTCAGTGGCAAGGCCAGTACATAAAGTCACCAAAAAACTTTGTTCTAAAACTTTTCTGAGTAAGACGGAATTTTTATGTGTGTGTATTTCCATGTCAGCTGATCCCTTGAATAGACTCAGTATTACTGTAATACAAGTTGGTTCTGAGAGAAAAGGAATAGTTTTTTTTTAAGCTAAAACTTTACAATTAATTATTTCATAAAACAATTTACGTTTTCTAGGTGGAGTGACTATAGCAAGATTTATATTAATACAGAACAACATTTCCAATAATATTTTGGTATGTGTGCATGCAAGCTAAGTAGTAGTAGGACATACTGTATTATTACATTTCATAAAAACAAAAAAAATCCACTTGCATGGGGTGGCTGCATAAAAGCCTATTATTTTGATGTTTTGTTTAATTATAAAATGTCAAAAAAAAAGATTTTTAGGGAATTAGAGAACACTTTAAGATGAAGGATTAATAAATGGCTTCTAGCATTACATTAATAAACCATTGGAATATTCTGCATTAAGGTCAATGAACTCAACCTACAGTGCTCAGCTGTCCTCTGTGCCAGTCCCGAAATTAAATACAGCAAACACTCAATGGGACCAGTCACAGAACTTCATTTTGCTTTGGTTTTGTAGCAAGCAAGCCCATCCTGCCTAATCCTTGCATGGCAAGAATTCTCTCACCAGCTTGTCACGTAATGAGCGTTTTTTAAAATGTGACTATTTACAATTATCCCAGGTATTTCATACTTTTGCACCAATAATGAAATAGAGAATAAGTTCTTTCCAAGGAGCTCTAGCTATTTTGTCATTGATTCTCACAGTTTTCTTCATTATTTATTTCAAACCCATGGTAGTTGGAAGGTAGGCAGGGAACAGAATCTGGAACTGAAACCTAAACATTTGATTAAACAAAATGGTAACTTCCTGAAATGTCTTCCACAAAGGTGCACGGGAAAACAATTTCCCCGCATTCACTTATCACATACATCATTATGAAAATGCACTACGTGGTTTCAGTAATTTACGAGTGTGGGGCATAAAAAGAGATTTCAGTTCAGAAACACAGCCCACTGCAGCCATACTCCTCCTAATGAACAGTTTGATGAATAACTCTTATCCATTTGCCCACTATACCAGTCCTGAAATTGTCCCATCGCCACCAATTTATTTTCTATGGGCATCATATTATATTGTCTTGTATTTTGTTACAGTGCAATGGAAGAGGAGTGTGAAGAGGGTGGGAGTCAATCATTAAGATACACGTTTTAAGCAAATACTGTGTCCGATCTTTGATTGACAAGACTACAGTAACATTTATACATTAATGTACTTCTACATTTGGAGTGTATTTCTGGTTCCTTTTCTTCACTTGTGTGTTAGAAGTTCTTGGCAAAGCTGGATATACAAAATATATATAAACCTCATTGCAAAGATGGGTCCCTTAGAGAGAGAGAGAGAGAGGAGAAAAATGACTTAATGCAATAATGATTTTAGCTATACACAAGCATCCCTTTTTTGTCTCGATTTGTTAAATTACCTGACTTCTCCATGTGTAATTTAAACAAAATTTTGTTCTCTAGTCTTTCTTCCTTTTGAGCTATCTTCTCAAGGAGAAGGATGATGAATGGAAACATAAACATAGCATGAGAATGTGAACTAGTTCCCAAACATTTCAGTGGTTTTTATAAACAACTGGTCATTGTTACCTTTTGCTGGATTACAGTTTCCTTTAGAACAACAGTGCTCTTCAGCTGCATTACAAAGTTGATTCTAAATGTTTTTGCATAGTTGCTTAAAGGCTTTAATGTTTAAATAATGGTTATATAATTATACATTGTTTAAACAATTAGCTTTTAAGGCTAGCAATAAGCTCACATTTTATACAAATACTACCAAAAAAATGATAATGAAACTGCATTTAAAAGATACAAACTGACCTTAGAGTGAGCAATCGTAGTTCATGGACATTTGTTTCGATTTTAAAATTTGATTTTTAACATGCCTGTTTTCATTTGCAACATTACTGGTCATGCCTGCCATTCTCCTGGGTTGGCCTTTGAACACAGACATGGGCAGCAGTGAGTTTTTCACCTTCTGAATCCCATTTTCAGCTTTCCTCGTGTGTTGTGTGCCCTCATCTCTGTGATAGGAAGTGCCAGCTTGCATCTCGCTGGTCTACACAGTCACAAAATGTCTGAGGTTTGAATTGAATGCTTGGAAAGGCAGGATTAACATCACAGCATTGTTAGTTGTCCCCTAAGACATGGTGGCAGCTGTTGATTTATATTTCAAAACAATCAAAACAACAGCAATTGATACGAATTAAGGTAATGCTTAGTATTTTAACTTCTAAAAAGTGTCATATTTTGGGTCTACTATTTCCGCTTAAGGTATGATTTGTTTGCCTTTCTAAAATAACAGAATCTTCTCAAATGGCATTCACAGAGTGATTAAATTAAGAATTTTTTAGATGTATAACAGTTTACTGCAGTAGCAGAAAATCTAAGGATAAAAAAGTTAAATACATTTTGTCTATTTTATAGAATCATTTTAGAAATAATGTTTTACAGCCACACTATGTTTTCATTTTAGATACTGTATAGCTTTAACGACTTTCTAATTTATACAATTTTTGTTTCACTGTCAAAACATTTAATTATATCATGTCTTGAAGGTGTAAAGCTGTCAAATAAATCAGAGGCTCAGTATAAACATTTGGTGAATTGCTTTTGCTACCATACTGTACCTCTTACTGGGCAGTTAGTGGAACTTTTTTGAAGCATTTACTCAGCAGGTACAGGACAGCACTGGCACAATGAATTGCTGATTGCTTGTAAAACAGCAGGCAGTAATGCCCTCACTCTTTGGAACTCTCCTTTGTAAAATCAAGTGGCAAGATAGCATGGCACAGAGAGCCAGCGCATAGCAAATGTGTTTCCTGCCTAAGGGCTGCTGGAGATTGCCAATTCTGTTTTTCCTAACAACAACAACAAAGACACGTGTAATTGTTGTTTTTCACAGTGCAAAAAATAAAGTTCCCACCACTAGAGGGTAGGGAACATGTTCAGGCTTTATAAAATTTCCACATAGGCATGGAAAATGGAAAGGTTAGTTTTCTGAGTGAAGGCCTTAATAGCTATATTTAAATAAATTTAAATAAAATTAAATTTTAAAAAACCCCAACAACAACAAAAACCCCAAAACACGCCTGCCCAAAAAAAAAAAAAAAAAGAAAAAAAACAAAAAAAAATCAGACGAACAGCTTGCAGGTGCTTTTAAAATGTTTAACCTCCCTCTGAAAAGAGGCGACCCTTCTCTTTTTGGACTAATATTTTGTCGCGGTGTCAGTACAAACTGCAGGCTGCCCAGAGCCGGGTTTGGATGAAGTAAATTAGTTCTACTTTGAAGCTTTTCTTCTCTGCCCCTTTGAGAGTGAATGGGGAGGCCCTGGGCCGAGAGCTGCTTTTCATTAGTGCCCCCACGTACCTACTTGAAAGGCAGAGCTCTCCTAGCGCACACAAACACGGCGCTAGAGCAAAGCTCCCCTTGCCGCACGGCTCCTCGTCTCCCTTTCCAGTCAGGTGCTTCCCAATCAGAGTTAATTACTGCGATCATTTATTCCAATCACCCTCTCTCCGTGGCGGGGTGGCCCTGTTTGAAGCGGGCCAGGTTTGAAAGCCGCCGCGGGGTCCCCGGGAGCGCCTCATTAGAGCCGGGGCCGCTCCCCCCGCCCAGCACATCTCCGCACCCCTTAACCCCTCCCTGGCCGGGAACGGGGCTCGGAGCCTTGGGCAGCGGCGCTGGGCACGGGCCCGGAGCCGCCGGGGCTCTCCCCGCTAGCGGCGCTTTGCCGGCGGCGGCTCCGCCGGAGCGCTGAGGGGAGGCATCCCCAGCTGCCCCGCCCGCCAGCTCGCAGCGCTTGCGAACGCTGCAAACGAGGGGGTTTTTCTGCTTGGTGCGTATCTGGGGCAGTTGAAATAAAGGGTAGAATTGGAAGTGCGGAGCTGGTTTCCCATATGCTCTGTAGGGCAAAGCTCAGGTGATGGAGGCTGGTAGCTGTGGCACTGGGGTAGCAGAGGCTGGAAGAGGTGCCTGTGGCAGTGGGGTGATGGAGGCTGGAGGAGGTACCTGCGGTGGCACTGAGGTGACAGAGCTGGAGGAGGTACCTGCGGTGGCACTGAGGTAAGGGAGCTTGGAGGGCACCTCCACTCGTGAGGTGGCAGAGGCTGGAGAAAGTACCTGTGGTGGCACTGAGGTTACAGAGGTTAGAGGGGATACCTGTGGTACTGAGGTGGCAGAGGTTGGAGGGCACCTCCACACCTGAGGTGACAGAGGTTGGAAGGGGTACTTGCAGCAGTAAGTGCCCTGTGGTGTGAAGGTGGTGGTACTGTATAGCTATGGGTTCCTTTCAGTTCTCTGGGTAAAGCTGCAGTTTCACAGAATGTTCTGAGTTGGAAGGGACCCACAAGGATCACTGAGCCCAAGTTTTGAGTAAATGGCCCACACGGTCCCTTACAGCTCTGGTGAAACAAGGGCCCAATGGTGTACTTGTGCTAAGCATCCTCTGGTTAAGAAGGCTGCATGCCTCTCCACAGTCTTACTAGAGTGTTATTTGGTTAAAACCTTGTGATTTGGTTGTTGCTGCTTTAAAACATGGCATAATATTCTGCTGTATTTTTTTTTGTTGTTTTATGTATTTGTCAGCTTTTTTTTTCCATCCTAAGAAGTAACATCATACATAGTTGCTCATTTCCCACTAATGAGCAAGAGCTGACCCTGGAAGTTCAGCTTCTGAATTAAATGGCTATTTGGAAAATGGGAGTTAAATAGCATTCTACTACAGTATATTTTTATTTTTTTCCTAAATGTTAGGGGGTTTTTAGCGTATCTATGAAGACAAAGTTATGTTGTTAATATAAGGGAAAATTCTAGGGTTTTCTAGCATCTTATTTAGCTTGTAACGGGAGAATATGTAGTTAATAAAAATGTTAATAACTGACCATATGCCTTTTCAGCATTCAGCCTCTGAATGTTCATAGTATTCATCTCCTGTGCCCTTCCCACTAACATGGTTCATGGCAGAGTAATATAAAGGTTATGAAAAGTTTGCTCTCGACTGGCTGCAGACTGTCTGTTGCAGTTGGAGGTGTTTATGCCTTGGTTTCCTGAGCATGCTCAATATACTCAATATATCACTTGTCTTTCTGTGTACAGCTGTCAGTGGAAATTTGAGGCTGGTTAGGTGAAAGAAGGGAATAAAATCTAGAAAAAGTTACTCTACTTACAAGAAAGCATTATGAATAAAGCTGTTTGAAACTTTAACATGCAATACATCACAAAATCAGAATAAAAAATCAGGAATTTTGTGTTTTCTAAGGAAGGCTGTTTTAAGAAGTAATTTATAAATACAATTAATTTTCAGTTTGATTTCTTTCAAGTACTGAACATCATTCCTTAGAGCTCTTTGTTCTCTCATGAATTCCAGTGCTAGCCAACTTTCTCCCAGGGACCATGAGACAACCCAGTGAATCCACTGTGAGAGGGAATGACACCATCTGGATTGAGGCAGTGTTCTCCTTAATCAGGAAAATGGGATCTCTTGCCCTGTGGTGTTTGATAGTCGAGCCATCCTGAGCACCAGTTAGTCTGGATCCAGACTTTCCAATAGCTTGGGTAGTTTGTTATGCAAATGTGCCAGAACAAGATGTTAGATGGGAACCTGCTGTTTTTGAGCAAGTTTGCAATGAGCAGTTCACTTTCCACGTAGTATACTCCACGAATCTGATTATTTTTCCTTAAATGCTGAATGTCCTTGCAGCAGAAATTCTTCCTTTCTCTGTCATTCTCAAAGTCAAATGCTTATTCTCCTTCGTCATTCCAATTGAATGCCAGCTTCAAGAAATCTGATATACCTGCCGAACACACCTTGTAGTGTCACCCTAAGCAACCCCTCAGAATGGCTATATTAGAGATCAGGTTTTCACTGTTCATGGTCATCTCAAGCCAGCAAATGCTGTTTTTAGCTGGGCACCTCAGCCCTTAAAGTTACACATTTGTCCCATGTGATGATATGGTGCTGTTTCCTATTTCGTAGCTGTCTGATTTATTCGGATGTGGTACCCTAATTGCCTTTGTAAATCTTGTGTTCTGCTCCCCAAAAGCTTTAGAATAGTTATACTCTATGAATTAGCAGACAAGTCAAATGACAAGACTGAAATTACTTTTCTGCCTGACTTGCATCTAAACTGTGTTTTGGATTTTAAATTCCTTGACCTTTTGTCATATAATTTCCTAATCTTAAACAACTTTTTCTGGAGCATTTTTTTTGCCCCCCACCACTGGCTTCAAAGACAAATTAGATTAGTCTCTACAGCTCTTCTAAGATGTTTGCTTGTGCTCTTTGCAGTGATTTGAAGACCATGTGTTTGCAACCATTTCTGTCTCCTCTTACATGCATACTAATACTTGTTGATCATTACAGCTCTTGAATTGGGTATACAACTGACACATCAAAGCACAGCATAAATGCTGCAAGCTGTTGAAACAGAGTGCAAAAAGAAAGCAACAGTTCACAGTTTTTCGGGCTTAAGTCTTAGGGAAGGAAGAAGTATACAAGCAGTTTAAATGTAAAATACATTAAAAAATCCCTAGTTTCTCGCAGCTTGAAGTGTGTTGTGCTGTCATTAACCAAACAATATGCTTAGGCTTGAACTTTGAGGATTCAATGGGGTGGCAGCCTAAATACTTAATTGAAAGCCATTTCAAGTGTGGCTTTGTCTGTGTTCACATAAATCTTCTTTTTTGGTTTTTTTTTTTTTTTGCACTTTAGTGATGCAAGCTCAGTTCATGTTTTTGATGCTTTTTAACACTTCATGACCTTCACTGCAGTCACTGAGTTTGTATATTGTATCAGGATTATGCTACCTGTATGTTCAGTAAATATAAGCAAGCCAACATCCCACTGCTTAGAGTACTGTAGTACTTCCTTGAATTTCAGAATTTGGTCTGTTTCAAGCTTACGTGTTTAAAAAGCTGGTACAGCCTCAAAGGCAAGCAAATGTTGCACGGTGTGAAGTTTTGTAGTGTGTGTTTTGCACCTCTCTCTTGAAAGGAAAGAATCTGCAACATAAAAAGCTGAATGACTGTTTACCATCCTTTTAGAGGTGTGGAGTCTTGGGACCTTTCAGTTTGTCTTTGCTAACACTTGACATTCAGACCATGATCACAAGGCTCAAGGAGGTGCCGCACAGAAGTCCCTTGGCTAGAGGTGATGCAAGTGAGCTGAAGGCTTGGAAGCGGTGTCCCTGCATTAGACTTCTGAGGGGGAAAATAGGTTATCTTGGCAGAGTGGGATGCTGAGACAACCGGTGCTCAGCATCGAGCTGTCTGTCCTGTCTGCTGGGATTTTGGTGTTTGGTGGTTGGAGTGTGGGTTTTTTTTTGTAAACACAAAACTTCATTTGAGCTAATATGACTGAGGCAGCTGTCAGCTGTGTGGTTAACAGCCTGTGCTTCCTTGGGTAATAGGTTCCAGATCCAGGCTGTCGGTCTTCATGCAAACAAGTGCCAGAGGAACTGGGAGAGGAATTGCTGAATTTCAGGGAGGAGGGAACTTCCTGCCTCCTTTTGGTGCTGTGTGTGAGGACTTTTAGAAAGAGTTCTCATTCCCTGTCTTGGCCTCAGGATGGTGATGACTTTTCTGTGGGAGAGAATCCTCTTAAAAGCTTAGCAGAAGCTTTAAATGTGGACGATAAATTCAGGGATGTGGTGGGGGAAAGTGGAAATGGTCAATAACTCAGCAATACCTCCTGGTGTTATCAATATTTGCTTGTAGCCAGCCTGGTAGTAAAAAATGGTCATGGCCTAACCAGTCACAGCTAGATGTCCTTTCTGGGAAAGGACAGATGCTAGCCAAATATAGCAGTATTATCAGAGTTATGAATAACAATGCTGTTTGTGTAATTTCACAACTGTAATTAATTATGATTTTTGTAAATGTAGGGGAATGTAATAAAGACCTCCTGATCATTTTTTGTTCCTACCAATTCTGTACCTTTTCTACTTCTTGGTATGAAGAAACCAAGCAGTTGGGACAGGGCCATTCTTGGGATGCCTTTTGGAAAGTATCTATTTACTGATGGAGCCAATTGGCTGAGATAGGTTTTGCCCACCCTTGTTTTTCAGTAGGGAAGTTAGCATTGTAACAACCATGAATTTGTGAATTAGTGAGCTAAGGCGACACCTCAGGTAGATGTCTAAACTTTGAAACTTAAGAATAAAAATACATCATTTTTCCTGTTCATAAACTGTTCATGCAAGATTGTAGCAGTTCTGCCTTAAAATATTTCTCTCAGACTTGCAGGTTATCAAGGATATACTGAGAAATATTTTAAAGGTGATCACTGCCCTTGATGGGAAGAGTAGCTACAAATGCTCCATTGCATTTTCACTGAAATTTTTTATTCCTGGCACCTAATAATAGGCATTTCAGTTGAGAATAAAGTCGAATTTTGAAGGAGATGCAGTTTTCATTGTATAAAATGTGTAGCAGCTGTCTGACTTTTCCATTTAAACCACAAAAATTACAGTTGTAGACTCAATATAGAAATTACCAAAAGATAAAAAAGGGCTAAAGAGTTTGGGCTAAACATGCTACTCTGATTTTGGTAATAATGACATAAACTGAGATAGGAAGTTGAATCATTGCATTGCAAAAATATTTTTCTTTGTTTACATGCTGTTCATGCAGAATATACCTTGACACAAAATTTTAGTAAGTTACAGTATTACACAGATTTTCTTTTTTGTCAATACTTACTAGCTTAATGTTAAATACAAAGAAGACAGAGGAGAGGAAGTTAATATTCAGAGATCTCCTGTGCCTGAGCTTCTCAAATTACTGACATCCTTTTTTGTATCAGATCAGTTGTCTTCAGTAAAGCATCTGAGTTAAATGTTTTATTAGGCCTGTATTTTCCTGAGTAAATTTATCCTGGTATCTCTGACCAAGTAAAGAAATAAAGTAAAATGGTCACATTTGTTACAACAGTAATGAAGAATTGGCAGTGCATTTCTGGAACACACACACACAGGAAAAATGAAATAGTTATTTAATTAATTTTTTGTAAGTAATGCTCAGTTTCTTAAATATTTAATGCTTAAAACAGTTTGTAAAATACAGTAAGTAAAACTAAATGCATTTGCTTGAAATAGTTACTTACCAAGTAAAAAACCACCAATCATATAAATGGTTTTTGATGTCCTTTTCATCCATTTGAAATTTGTGTTACCTCATGCAGAACATGGAGTTTTCTACTTAGTACATTTGCTGTCCTCTTCCTTCTGATAGCCTCAAGGCAAACCTGAATTCTGTATCTTTCTAATAACTTCATATACATTTTTATTCTCAGATGTCTACTCTGTGATCAAACAGTGTTGCTGGTGAAAGTGTGTTTGATAATTTACTCTTTAAATCCTGGAGGTTGCTGAGAAACCTCTAAAGATAAAGTCAGCACTTGAAGAGTTAATATGTTATTAGAAGGACAGGAAATCTGGCAACTATTGCAGAAACTAGACCTAATGGTGCACACAAACAATTTGTCAGTCTTGGTAAATGTGAATAGCTTTCCGCAAAGTGGCTGTGTTTGCTTTGTTTGAACGGCCTAAACTTTTCCTTTTCGAACTTTCAATCTTAGAAGTGAAATGTGATCCCCATATTGAATCAAAATAATTTAATTCAAAACATATTTTGATTGGAACAAGGCTGACGTGAAAAGAAACTCTAGAATAAAAAACAAAAAAAAGAAGTTGAAAGGACTTTCTATCATATATTTAGCAGGAAAATTTGAAACAGTTCTAATTAGGCTGAAAAAACCAGCCTTCTTCATTGTAACTTACAAAGGTCATATATCAATGTTAAGGCAGCATTGCCAGCTTGTGTCTGAAAGCCTGAACATGCAAACATCATTCCAGTTGTTTAGTTTTGGTGGGTTTGGGGTTTTGTTTTCAATGCATGTGTGCACACGTATTTCCAAGCCAGAACGCGTATTTTAGTCTAAAGTACTTACCTGCTGCTGCAGTTCTGAGGGTGTTTTGTCATGCTCAGAAAGAATATTTTTCACCTGAAAGTTGTGGTTGTGCTAAAAAAAGTGTGAAATCCCAATTCTTGCTCTTCTGTTCATACATAAATATTTTTCCAGTGGAATGTAAAAGAGACTCCATTTTAAGCATTTCAGAGGAAATTCTTCCAGAGGGGAATTAAAATTTTTAGTCCGTTAATGGAAGCAGGAAATTATTTTTACTTGAGATTTATTTCTTACGTGCTGGTGAGGTGTATTTCTGGGTTTTTTTGTTTGTTTGGTTGGTTTTTTTTTGTTTGTTTGTTTGTTTTAATTTTGTTTTAGTTTTTTTTCAATTGAATAAATATGAATAATTATTCACGTACAAGAAATTTTGGTTTCTCATCAATGTTTGTCCTTTCATTTTAACATTTCATAAACCACCTTTTGTATGGGTCAGACTCTTTCTGTTGCTCAAATAAGAGTTGCATGCATGCTTTATGCTGTGCTTCAAAATTACTTTGCTTTAATCAGCATAGGAATAAGGCAAGTAAGTATGTAATTTATTTCTGAATAGCTTGACTATGAATATATATCTGTGCTGCTGAAAAAAATGCTGTTAAACCTTTCATCTAATTTCAGTGTTGGAACATCCCAAACTCAAGCACAGTATGTATTTGTTTTTAATAGACAGCACTTCATATGCTGTATGTCACTACATAAAATCTAAAGCAGAAATAAAAGTAGAGGGCAAAAGCCATAGTAGTCACTTCAAAGATACAAATCTTGATTCCAAAGATATAATATTGTTTGGGAAAATATATCATGATAAATCTTTAGAGAATCTATTCTGGAAAAAGGGTAAATAATTCCCAGCCTGCTAGTTTTATGGTTTTTGTCATTCCATCCTTGTTCTGACAAATCATTTGTATTAGTATTAGACTGATGTTAGTCTTTGGTTGCCAGCAGTAAATTATTCTCCGTAACATCCTTTCAGAAAACAGGCCAGAAAAAGATGGTCATAAAACAGTGAATTTCAGAGTTGTTCACAATGAGAGTTTTGATTGCACATATTTACTGACATCAGGTTGCTCATTTGAAAAATAGTTATGAATAAACTAAAATTTCCTAGTTAGATCAAAGCTTTTATTTGTTGATGTGTCTGAAGTGTTTCTACCTTGGGAATAGAGAAATGAAAGTTACTAATAGGTGTTTGTGTTTGACATCTGTATACTGTACTTTTTAGCATATCTCAAGTGCTTTAGTCTCTGTCTAATAGATCTCATTAAAGAAACAGATATCAGCCCCAAGGTGGTTTGTCAAAGTTAATATGAGTCCCCTGTGGACAGAATTGACAATCTGTGTGTGGCTTCACGTGGCTGCCTTTCCGTGGGCTTGTCTGATCCATTAACAATTGGACATTAGTCCCTGGTTCGTTGTGCAATAACCCAATGGGATTGGCTATTGCTGTATGTGCTGGACATTTTTGGGTGTTTCCTTGTTGTGCACATTTCCCTCAGAGCACAGGGTGAGCTTTGTGCTCCCTCTGCCCTGGGGGTAGAGCTGGCAATTCCGTGGTTTGCTCCAGGAGCAGCATGGAAGGATGTTCCTGTCCCATGGCTGCGTGCTGGGTTTAACTGCAGCCTTAACGAGCACTCCCTGTCCTAAATGAAGCTGAGACTGAAGTAATCGTGAATGCTGAACCCCTGATAAGCTTGGCTTAGGTTTGCAAGAGGTAAATGCTAACAGCAATGTTTAAAAACAGCAAACAAGGCAAATCCCCTTCTTTTTATAATCGAATAGTTCTGAAAATTGCAACCTCTATTTCTCAGATGCTTTCTTAAGGAGAACCGACATTTAAATCTACCAGTGTGGCTGCAAAGTGCATCGCGCTGATCCAGCACATGGTGTTGTTTTCCTTGGAAGTCTGTTCTTCAATCATTATACAAGCTGTTAATTGTTGTTTCCCCATTGATTATGTCATAGCATAAGCACTTCCCTCGAACCAAGAGCTTAGCTGTGAACCTGAAGTACCAGGCAAGCTTATTTGGCCTTTGAATTTGTGTGCTGCTTGGTCTGTCCTTCGAGGTCCTGATGCTGACTGTAGCTGGTTTTAAGTTATCCCTTTCACTTGGGATTTGGCAACTAAGAAGGTTTTTAAATGGCTTAATAAGGAAAAAAAATCTGCTTTTGAATCTGTACAAATTTCAAATGTAAAATATCTTCAGATGTGAAAAAGAGAAGTAAGATCAGGATGGCTCCCAATCATTCCCTGAGGAGGCAAAGTGATTTAGTTTTGCTTTTTTTTTAAGGAAGAATAATCACATTTATACACATGTTAATCTAAGGAGCTTGCAGTGGTATTCCTTTAGTTTTTAGGGTCCAAATGCTTTGTGAGGGTAATAGGACTCATTGAAAATCTAGCTTTTGTGGAAAAGGAGAATATGACCAACTTCAATACGTGCTGAATATTTACATATGTATCTATAAAAAAATCTCAGGTCCCGAACATCCTCATTTTCTTGGCATTAAATAGTTATAATGATAACAGTAAGTATGTTCCAGGGTTAATTTTTTTCTTTTTAGCAGGATAGCATGAAAATTAATTTTTATCATTGTTATTTGCTGAGCCCTGTAGAATTTTATGGCTGCACATTGCAGTATTATGGACACTCGTGAGACTACTGACTGGTTTTATCTTATTAAACAATTTTGAAATCATTAATTTTTAATTGGCCTGCTTGTGGCTTTTTATAGTTTTAATTGTGTGTGTGTGAGTGTAAATATTGGATGTTTTTTAAATTAAAAAGAAAAAGAAGTCCTGTCTAAGCATCTATGTTGTAAGGTATTGCTGTGATCATCCAAACAGATACTATACTGTGTGGTGATTCATTTTAAAGAATGCTTTCAGCAATTCAGTATCCTAATAAAAGTAATAATAAAAAAAGAATTATATTATGTTTAAGATATGTACAGGTCTTTTCTTGATTGAAAGTTCTAATTAAGTGAATCGAGGAAAATTAACTGAAATTAGCTGTCAGAAAGTCACATTTAAATGAGTGATGATCTGGTGTGGCAGTAAACATTTAAATGATATAAATTGCCATTTAAGTGTATGGTTTAATGTTTGTCATGCATTAATATGACATGAGACTGCAGTGACAATCAAGCAGCTTGCTCTAATTTGAACATATTTAGGGCTTTTGTGTGGAGTGCACCACACAAATTAAGACAATTGCTGGTTTTATGTGTCAATTTAAATGTTGTTTTCAGGCATCGGTTAATGAAACAAACCTATCATTTTTGTGTGCAAATTGCAGAGTGATTTCCTTGGTTTTCAGATTAATTTCGACTTCCTCTGCTCAAAATTAGGAATTTCCTTTGTAAGGAAAATGCCATTCATTTTGCTAGATGAAGAGAATATCTGTTTGTTATGTTTTTTCATGTGGTAATCAGATCAGAAATACACTGAATCCTCTGTATAAAAGAGAAAAAAAATCTGTGTCATTAAATCTACATGAGTTAACTCTTTAGATGACAATGATTTTTAGGTTACCTTTTAATATAGTGGTTTTCAGATGCTCTTGTCTTGGGTTGTAACTGGATACCATCTTCAGCAAAGCAGCCTAATCACTCACTCAGCATAGCACTTCTGTGTAGGTTTGTAGACAAGGAATGCATGAAAGTGGTGGCACTTTGATATTTCCAGCCTGTTAAAAAAATTTTACCTTAGCATCCCTGATTAGTTACTACTGTTTCCCAAATTCTGTCAGTCTTCTCTCTGGCTGTCAGAATCAGATAATCCTGTTATTCAGCATGCAGAAAACACCAGAAAGCAGTTTCATCTTGGGAGTTCATAAAAACATAGCCTTCTGTGTGTAAATGGACAAATATTTTCCACTTATTGCCTTGTTTCTTTCTATTTTTTCAACTATTAAAGTTTAAAAAAGAGAGGTCTCCCAGTCAGTTGGAAGTAGGGCATGAGACTCTGGCATCTATCACAAGGCCCACCTTTTTTTTGGATAGAATTTCTAAAATAATCTTATCAAATCTGTATTTAGACTTGTTAGGATAATTTTGCATGCTATAAAAGAAATGCTCCTATGACTACCAAATGGTGACTATCTGGCAAACTCAAGTTTGTGTTTTGTGTGTGTGTTTTTTTTTTTACAGGCATTAGAAAGCGAGTTTGTTTCGTGCCAGCTTCACCAGTGGATTGATCTGATTTTTGGCTACAAACAGCAAGGGCCAGAGGCTGTTAGGTCCCTGAATGTATTCTACTATTTGACTTATGAAGGAGCTGTTAATTTGAGTTCAATAACGGATTCTGTACTGAGAGAGGTAAGTTTGTACTTCATAAATACAGAATGGTCTTCGTTAACCACTGCAGTGTTGAAGCTGTAAAGACTCCACATTGTTCAAGGTTTCTGGTGAATGTTCAGTTTCTTTGTGTTTTCTTGTGGTTTGGCCGCAGGCCAGTCAAATGCAAGGTGCCTGAACCAGTTGTCACAGGATGCAGAATTAATAGAACAAGGATGCAAGTTGTTCTTCAACTTTGTGCACCTGTATTTTAGCCCAAGCTGGATGCCAGTATAAAAATAAAAGTTCAAGGATTGCTTCAGTTGCTGAGTTCAGTCATTTTTTCCCCTGATACTGGATCTTAGTGGCAGTGAGTAATCTTGATTTGGCTTGTGCTTCTGAATTGACTTCTGCGCTTTTTAACAGTTCTCTTAAGTGCAGTCTTGCATATGTAGCAAGCATCAAACATCAGAGTTTTGTAGCCTCTAATACTTTAATTTGGTTTGCTATAAAATTAAAGTAACTTGGCCTGTATTTTTCAGATGCAAAAGAAAATATTTCACTATTGCAAAGATCAGTAGCTTTACTCAGACTCAGCATCATTCAGAAAATCTATTTGCCAAAGTATCTCACAGAATATTGTGGGTTTAAAAGTTCCTCCTCCTTCACCTAAACAGCTGTTTAGAAAAGGGCAGGGTGGTGCAATTAGAACAGATTTTTGATTGATTTTATGTCTTCTCTTCAGACACATATTGGTACCAAGTATAGCTGAAAGTGTATTAATTATAGAATAAATGTAAGTGGTACCTTGTTATAAGATATTCTAAGTCCATGAAAACAAAGTACTAAGAGTCATATCAACTGTTTTATTTAGAAAGGACACGGGGACTGGCTTAATACCAAAGTGATGGTTCAGTGTTGTCATTACATGGCTTGCCATCAGTCTGCAAACTGCATCTTAGTCTATTTAAACCTAAAATACATATGTTGCACGTAAATACCCTTATTTAAGCTAAGAAATGGGACACATGGCTTGCAAGAAAAATGTCATCATCTGGGTTTGGAAAAGTTGTTGACCCAAGAGTCATTTAGTCAATGTTCGCTGTGACGTGTTTTCAATTCACTGATAATGTTTGCCCACTCTACATTGGCAAGGAATTATTCTTACCTTTTAGGAGTATTTGTTAGACTCTTGAAGTGTTTGGTGTTTGGCTAAAGTGTGAGCTGAAATGCAGGCTGGATATTTGTGTGTAATTTGTGGTATTTGTGTGGATATGTGTGTAATTTGTTCTAAATTTTGTTATTAAATTGAAGTAGTACTAGTAGCAGTTTCCCCATACAATTTTTGTGTAGTTTTAATTTTTCTCAAACAGGATTTTTATCACATTTACTGTGATCTGTTTTACTTGAGTTTTAGCCTGATAAAAAAATTAGGACCAGTGAAGTTACAAAGTTTGGAAGTGTGGATCTCTCAAGAGAGGCATTCACTTTATAGCAAATATTTTGAATTTGTCACATTTTTATTGTACTTTGCTACAATGTTTCATGTTTTTTACGTGTTCTGTGCTGTCTGAAATGAATAAAAATGAAAACAGGAGAGGGAGATTTGCAGTGTTGTTGAGTTCACAGTAGTGGAGTAGCTTAGCAGCAGCAGAATTTTAGAACACTACTGATGGTGTCAAAAATACATGCTGATGAATGTAGGCAGCAGAGTGAATGGTGTCTTGTAGCACTTTTGTTCTGAGTTTCTTGAAAGATTGGCCCAATGGAATATTTTTATTTTGGATTTTTAAACATGCCACTGAAACAGTGAAAGATCTATTGTTTAGTTAGGTATCTCTTGCCATTTACATATATTTTGTAAAGCATATTTGTTATTATGTAAATGCATATATGTAATTTTAAGTGACACATGATCAGCTCTGATGCAAAACTAATACTGCAGAAATTTAATGACTCTCATCATCAGTGGTGACTTACTCTGGTTTTACTTATGGCTAGAGATGAAAGTAATGAAAAATCTGTTTGTGTGTATTTCTATGTGCATAATCATTCTATATCTATGTGCTAAATGAATTTATCATGCACCTTTGACAGCCTCACCTTCTTCCTGCTCGCTAATCCATCTCCCTGAGGACCTGTGCTAACATTCTGTGCTGCCAAGCAGCTTCAATCAGCATTTATTTTTCTCCCTCAGTCAGCTTGCCAGAAATTATCTCCTCTTTTCTCCACCAAATTCCTGGCTCATTTGGGTTAGTGCCCAAATGAATTTCTGGTGTGGACAATTAATGGTATTTTTGGGCAGGCACGGCACCTCAGACTTAGTATCTTTTTATTAGGCAAGAATTAAACCGGATTTCTTGGTTTCAAAAATGATGGGCTTGGCTTTTTCCTCTTGATGCGATTCAGGTTTGAGTCTTTAAATCTTGACAGCGGTAGTAGAAAAAATATTTTTATTTTCAAACCAAAGAGAAGCTCCTGTATATTGTGAGAGGTACAAGTTGTTGAGGTTTCTAGGTATGATATGGAAATAATAGTAAGAGCTCAAACCATGGCAATTTCCCCACATAGATGGTGCTGAGCCTGGCCCGCATCAGCAGTGAGAGGCTGATGTGTTTCTGAGGTATCTCCACAGATATATGCATGGGTATTGGTGACCTAACTCATCAAGGAGGCCACACACAGAACAGTGGTGGAAGGCACTGAGGAGTGGAGGGGTGTAGGTTAATGCAGAATTTCCTTAGGTCTCCTGAATGGCTCCAACTGGCACCTTTATTTTTATAGGCAGTCAGGTTATATATATTACAAGAAGGAAGTACTCGTCTAGGAAGGAAAACTACTTGATTAAAACCATATTCCACCTTTTTTTTTTTCCCTAACTGAAAATGTAGAACATTTACATCCTCTTATACTGCTGTGAACAATTTTTTCCTGCCATTCTTTCTGCCGATGGGAATAAAGGAAGTAAAGTATTTTGAAAGGATCTGACTGCCATAATAGAAAATTTTAAACTAAAATGCAAACCATGGGCCACATGCTACCTTTTGGCAGATAAACCCTGGGGAGTGCAAAGCTTGCATAATTCAAAGGCAAATCTCAGGGGGAGGTGAGTAGATCAAGAGAGAAGGGTTTGAGTCACAGCCAGTGGGGGAAGGGAACTGCAGCCAGGAGAAGCAAGGCCCGGATCCAGTATCCCTCCTGGCATTTTGGTGCACTGCTCATCCTGCAGAGACCATTCCTTCCTCCTCATCTTCCCCTCTGAGCATTTTGCTAGCGCTGTCATTGACTCTGCTCCTTGTGTGTCTTGCTGAAGGAGATGACAGCTGCAGAGGGAAGTTGCTGTTCAGTGGGCAAGCAGTAAATATCCTTCTGGTGGAAAACACTGCATTTGCCAGCAGAGCTCTGCTCTGCCTTCTGTTGACTTGCTCTTGAGCACTACGTTTTGATCTTCCACCTTCCCAGTCACAAGATCTGCTTGTGGAAGGGCACTTTTTTTTTGCCTGGATGTAAGGGGCAAGGAGTCATTTAACACAGACAAATGTCATCCAGCTGTTCTGGAGAAAATTGACAGCACCTTCTTATCACAAATTCTGCTCTCTTTTTGCCATAGCTGTCCAAGAATGGAGGAGGAAAAAAAAAAGTAGAATTAGCTCTAAGTCATTCAGACAAGTAACTGATTAGGAGCTGAAGCACAATCCATACAAAATAGTTTGTATCTAGGACTGATTGGTGGGCAATTTCATCAGTGTTGATCAGAAGAATAGAAATTCCTCTTGTCTCTGGTGTAGTGTAACAAAGGACGTTCGTGAATGTGGGCTGCCCTCAGTTACTACTTAGAAGTCCATTTCTCCACTGATATCCCTATGTAGTTAGTGTAAACACTGGATAAAAGAAAAGAAACAAAGTTGGTAGCAGGAAGATGAAATATTATTTGGAGAATGCATCCTTGATTTGCACAGGAAGTGCAAATTGTATTTGTATATAGGATTTGTACTTCCCTACCCTTCAGGAAGCACCCTGAATTTTATACCTTGGTTATCAAAATACGTTTAAGAAAAACAAAACCACCTGAAGTCAGCAATTAAGGAAGACTAATAGTTTTTAAATTAGTCTAAAAACAGAAGAAAAAGTCCCATTAAATTAATAACACCAAGTGATTTGCTTTTAGCCTTAGATGGTTCTGTTGTTTTGTATTTCTTCTTGTGAAGGTACCTTTTTGTTACATGAAGGTGTTCTGTTTTAACATTAGGAAGCAACCTTTCTCTGTTCTTTTGGCACCTTTCTTCCTATTGATGATATTTTGTTTCCATATGAACTGAGGAGTTTCAAAAATTATGAAGAATCAGCTTCAAAATAGCATTTGGCTTGGTTTTTAAACGTTCCACTTCTGATTATTTATATAAAAAAGATTATTTTATTTTTAGTTTTATGACATATGGGATAAAGTATTTTATGGATAATAACTTTTAAATGTTGTTCAAGATTAATACCTTTGGGTGAGTTTTATGCATCTTAGGTCTATCTCTTATGAGTCTTATTTTATTTTTAAGTATTTACGTTTTGAAAGACTTCTGTGCCCAAAATAAGTTACAAGGATGTTTAGTTTACATGACCCCAGTTTCATGACAGCAGTAGCAGATCTGATATCTTATCCCAGAGAAAGCATTTTTAGCCTCTCCTTTAGCTCTGGTCATGGTGGGAGTTAATAGCATATTTCAGCTCTAACTCAGCTGGAGAGCCCTGACAACAGTGAATCTTTCACAGAGTATAAACACAATTTGTATTTATAACATAGTGAGCATTTACTAAATAGTTGAGAAAATGATCAGTCTGGATTTACCAGGTTGGCCAGTCTTTTTTGTGTCTGTGATGAGTTTTAAAATGTAGGATAAAGTGGTTATAAAATAACTGTCACAGAGCAGTAAATTTCCATGTGCTGTATTCGGTAAGTAACAGATTCATGCAGGCAACATTCAAAGTACCATAGAAAGCATCTTTGAATTGTCTCTGGCTGGAAGCATGCTGCACAGATGGCATGTTTGGTGTTGTACAGCACAGCAACAGTGAAAAAGCCAAGTAAATGTTTAACACTGGCCTCATTTTCATTGCAAATCTGTATTAAAATACCCTTACATGGAACTGGAATTAAGAAGGCTGTATTTCAAGGAAGCACAGTGATTTAATGGCTAAGGAGATGGACTTGGCAATGCATCCGAGCCCATGCTTTGGTCTTTTCCTGGGGCAGTACCCACAACCGGAGTGTGTAACAGAGGTTCGGGCCTCCTGTACCTAACAGGAGCCACTGGCAGGTATGGTACCACTGCTCAAGGAAATCAGCTTGTCTGGGCATCAGGACTCTCCCACGAAAGGATGCAGTGTTTCCTTCTGGTGCAAGGAGCATTAAATAACAGGAACAACATTCCTGTCACCAGTTTGTATCATTTACCTATTAGTTCTCACATCTCTGCTCACACTGTCACCTGCTTTTGGTGTTGGAGTAAACGAGCAAAATGAGCATAAGCAAGTGCTTACTGTGATATCTGGGAGGTGTGGCACTCCTTTGATTCCATTCAGCCTGGAGTTTGATGTGATGAATGGGGATTTATTGCCCTTTGTCTTAACTTACATATTTACTACAGTGCTGTTTACAAACAGACATGAAAAATGTTCAGATGGGTTCTGATCCAGAAAAATATTTCACCTTGTTGTTCTCTTTTATTCTTCATCACAGGATAGACTGTAATTTTGCCTGCTGCTTCTGCTTCTCTATCCAGCAGGAGAATGAGAAGTTATTTTAGAGTTAATTTAATTAGGACTGAGAGACTCCATGTATAAGGATTCCAAAAACTGGCTGGAAGTAGTAAAGGTTTTTGGAAGAAGGTAACTCATGTTCTTCAGCTCTGAGTGGTTTTTTTTTTTCCCTCAGCCTTTGATTGAAATTCAAGAGATAGAAATTTTCAGCGCAGTCAGTTCTCTCGCCTCTTCTTGCTTGACCTGTCTTGGGAATCTGTCAGAGCCAGAGAGGTCTTGAGACCCCCTGGGCTCCTTACATTTTCATTTGTGTCTGGCTGGTCAGTCTTAGCTGATGTATTTGTCGGGCCAGCATTAAATAAGAAAGAGTAATAGAAAGGTAAATAAGGTGGGGATAAAAGTGATGTTCATAATACTTCAAAAATAATTCCTTTTGACATAGTATTTTAAAAAAGGAAACAATTTTTTTCCTCTTCCATATGTGGAAAGGATGAGATATACTTGTTATATAATAGCTGCAGTTATAGACAAAGTAATTTAGCCTTGAAAGAAACATGGAAGTGAACAGACTACAGGAATTTTTTGTGTCATCAACATGCTTTGATTATTTGCAGCCTCTTTATGCTGTCCAAATGGTATCTGTATTGACTTTCACAGTAACTGGGAAACTAAACATTTTTGTTCAGAATGTTTTCATTCTATGTGCTTATTGCAGCCCAGGGTGTCTAACCTGGGCATCAGCATTCCCACTGTGGCCATGGATGTGTGTGTTAAAATTTGTTGTTTTAGTTATTAGTTATACTTGATAAATAGCCACTGCTGGAGTGAGAAAGCTTGTGGTCATGCCAGAGGTGTTTTCCTTAAGCAGTATCTAAAAGTCAAGTCTCAGTTAAATGCTATATTCTATTAAATAATAACAAAAAGTTTATTTGTTGCAGTAGAAAACTGTAAGATCGCCTTGCACCTATAGTTTGTAAACAGCAAGTTTGGTCTTGCCGGTAGTAGTTATGAGAGTTTAAATAAATGTATCTCATAGCTTAACAAAATGAGTTGTTTATTTCTTTTTCACAATTGTTGTGGATTCTGAAAGGTGGTAACAGAAGACAATTTAAAGACCACATTTTGGATTTTTACATCTCTGTATTAACCTCCTTCAGATCGAAACATTTTATTTTAATGAAGCTTTTTTATTTGATGAATAGTGATGACATCAATGTTTAGGAAATTCTCTGGAACGTTAACATATTGGAATTGATTGCTTTTTTTCCAGAGGAAGAAGTTTTATATAAGAAAATTTGAGATTTTTTTAAAGTATTTAGAGGACCAAGTGAGTAATGCCAGAAATTGAAGTTTGAGAGTATTGTGCATTGCAGTACCACTACTTTCTCTGTGATAATTATTGATTTTAAATGAAAGCAGTGAGCTGCTCTCTTGAAATCTTCAGCCAACACAGACAAGAGAGATGGGAAGCAATTTTGATTGTGATGCTCAAATGAAACAGAAACAGTTGTATTTTAAAAAACTAATCCCAGAGCTGCCTAGGCTTTTGCTTGTACTGAATCCAGTTTTATTTGCAGGTCCTTAAACTGATCTTAACTTTCTTTTTAGACCCTTTTCCCTTTTTATTTTGTCAGTCTCTTTGAAGTACTACCAGACCTGTTTTTGTAGTTCTAATGTTTTTTATCTGCTTCTTTCCAGTAGCCAAAGATTTAGGTGTTTTGAATGAGCACATCAGTGCTCCAGACAGAGATACTGTTTGAAATTATCCATGAACCCAGTGCCTCTGAACATTATTGAGTGACATTTGTTTCTGTTGGTTGTGTCTGCTCTGACTAACTGGTTTCTTTCAGATTGGCAGCTGGGATTACGCTGCAGTAGACGGACAGCTGCATGAGCTGGAGATTGCAGCCAGGCCAGGCTGTGCCTCTGTTTAATATGCCTGGAATGTATATGTTCAGATGGGAGCAACTTGTACGGCCCTGAGGGGCTTCTATTTGTATTCTCACAAACTGTGATTACTTCCTGTTTTACTTTAATGAGTGCCATGTAATTGTCACACTGATTTGTCTCTACAAAAATGCATCATTTTTTCTTTTTTTTCTCACAGAAAATTCTTTAATGTAGTTTAAGAGCTGGATTCGTGTTTTTGTTTGTAAAGATGTGATGGGAGGCATCCTGTGCTCTTCTCCTTTCTCCACTTTTCTGATGTGAACAGAATGATGTATTGTTCATAAGTTGACTTTCAAACAGCTTGAGGAAAAAAAAATAATCCTGCTTAGGATAACCCCCTCCCCTCCATATATCTGTAGTAGTTTGGATTTTATAAACAAGAAGTTAGACCAGTAACCAATATCCAGACAACTCTGGTGTTTTCAGCAGGCAGGAGGAGGTGAAAGTAATGGGGGCTGTAAGATAAAAAGAAACATATTACGCAGCAGATATATTTCTTGCAAGGAAGGTACAAAGAAGAAAGAAAAAAAAAAAGCTTTATTTCTATTTGATGGCTTTAATTTCTCCTTGAATCTGTTGGTTTTTCATGTAATGAGGCCCACAGTTTTGTTACAGACCTCGCTAACACACAGCAGCAGGCAAAGGTTGTGCACTTTCTGCTCCATCCCAAGTTGCTCGTGTGCTCTAATAAGGCCCCCCTCTGCGGGCTGCTGACAGTATTTCTGCCCACGCTTCAGCTCTGGAGCCATAACCCTGAGGTGCTGGGCTTGGAGCTGTACCTGCATTAGTGGGCAGCAGCAGCAGGCGCCTCCTGCATTCCGCTTGCTTAGCAGAGGGTACATCACAAACCTTTTGCAGTCAGGTTTAATGATACCTAGAGAACAATGGGTAACTCTTGGTCTTGTATTGTCTTTTCCCTAACCTTTCTTCTGCTCCATTCTCTTCCTTGCTATTTGTTGGATTTCAAAGGTAGCACAGGCAATTTTCTTAAATCAGTATGTTAAGTGAATGGTGCAGTGAGAAAACAAAGTATGGAAGCGATTCAGTACAAAATATTTGATTTGTGAAATCAAAACTAGAGAAATAATTTTCTGGTTTCACATGAAGAAACTAGACTGCTCATTTTATTTTTAAAATAGCAAACAGGAGTGTGTGAATTTATGATACTAGCATTTGAGTGCTGTATTTTTTCCTTGGGTCAAGTGTGGTGCAATATCCCCAGGGCAGGTGTACAGTCAGCCAGCATATACATTGCCTGTGTCAGAAAAGCATTTTGCCCATTTTTCACAATCTTGATCTAATGGGGATTGTTAGGAAACAAGAGAGATGGTACTACAAAGAGCTTCTCTTTACAGTCTTCGGCCTCTTTTCAGCAATTTTATCTATTGTTATGAATTGTGCTTGCTCTCTTGCTAGTGTTATCTGTGTTCCTGTAGTCCTAGAGGAATTTAAGCAAGAATATTCCTGAGGGGTGTAAGTGCCTCTCTCTGGTCAGAGGGGGTTTTCTGATCAGTTGTTACCAGAGCTTGATTTTAATCACTGTCTCGTGGGAAGATGAGCTCCTTGGTTGGCCGCTGAGCCAGTCAACTTCTCTGTTCTGAGGGGAAACCTGTCAAACAGTCTCTGATGCTCTAAAGCAACATCTGGGTAGAAGGAAGGGGAAAGCAAGCAATCATAATTGCATATCACTCAAGCCAATAGAAATCACTGAGGAACATGTGTGTAAACCTTTTTGAATATTGAAAAGTGAGGTAGGAGTGGCAGAGAGCCAAAATAATTACTTTTGCAAGGGCTGTTATTTTCTGGACATAAATACTGGGTGGAAAGATGGAGGATGAACCCAAATAGTTTTCTGTCCCTGACACGTGTGCTGAAAGAATATGTATTACAATGCATGTTGTTATTTCACCTGGGGTTTCAAATGCTTGGCAACGAAATCATAGAGATTTGGGAAGTAACTGGGGAATAGTTTGGTGCAGATCTGTAAAGGAGCTGAGAGCAGCCGGTTTGTAGCAAATGGGGAGGTTGTAGCTTGTTGTGCCCTCAGACCAAGGCATGCATTTTGTCATGGGTGTGCTGTGCCCCTGGACTCCTCCAACAGTTTGGTGTTTTGTGTCTGAGGAGGCATGATGAAAGCAACTCTGAGCTAGTCCCTTTAAAAGTCTTTAAATCTGGAGTTAAATGGTATATGTCTTGCCTTTTAACTGTTATGGGCCTTCATGTGAGGATTTGAGTTCAAAACTGGAGACCGTTTCATTCTTTCTCTGTGACACTCACTGCAGTTCCCCTTCCACCCACCCTCCCTCATATTTAATTTTATAGTTCTTTCAGACATAAACATGAAAAAAAAGCAATTTTGACTTAGTTTCTGAGTGTTGCTGCAAAGAAAAGTAACAAACATCTGTTTTTACCTTAACTGCATCCATATGTTCAACCTCCCCATCACCCTCCTTCCCAAAAAATTTACAGCCGTATTTGGTGGGTACTGCATACTGTTGAATTAACTTTCTTCACAGTTAGATGAGAGGGTAAATTGAGAGACTGAAAATAGCCATACTAAACAGTGGCTGGGAACTACATTATAGCTAAGCCAAGTTTTCAAGTTCCTTACTTTCCTTCTTTTAATTTGCTTCCCTATTCCCATTTTCCCCTTCCCACACCCCAAGAGTAGAGGAGATGACCTAGGAAGCTTTTTAGGAATGGGTAAAATCAGATAAATGTTAACTTACGAAATTTGTCTATGGCTTTCATGCTTCTAAATTAATTAACATTAAAAATATAATGTTATGTAAGTATGTGTTTGAGATGCATACTATGTGAATTATTGTAAAGGGTTGCTTACCTTGTTTCATTTTATTACTTCGTGTTGCAGCATCTGGAACGATTCTGGCCTTACCAAAATTTTGCGTTTGTAGATGATTAACAGGAAAAAGGCAGTTTTACTGAGGTATTTGAGAAACAGTGAAACAAAATGTGGAATGATACAATGTTTTACTTTGTGGCACACATCTTGCATTGAGCAATGAGAATTTGTCAAGCTAAAAACGTCTTTCAAACAAAGGTTATGCCTTATGAGTTATATGGTGTCCTTAATAGATGTGAAACTGGTTGTGCAAATTTCCCAAACATTTCTATCTACAGTCTCCAGAGGAGGCTCCTCTGTGCTCCAGAGGAATCCAGCAGTGTGAGAATATATGTCTTTCCTCTACTGCTGGAGAAGCTGTGTGTGTCTCTTAGTGATATTGACTGATGCTGGTAATACTTCTTTTCAAGAAAGCTCATTTAGAGGCTGGGCTATAATTCATTAGAAAGGAAGTGGATGATGACTTTCTGACTGATGGGCATTTTATTGTATTTTCTCAGGTGAGTAGTTGGTTCTTTTCTTCAAAGGAGATACTAATTATATCTCTGAGAACAAGATTCCCTGGTCCTACCTGATTTTCTTCGGCAGGCTAAACAAAAGTCTGAGTGGCATCTGGTGGCTCTTTCTCTTGTTACGTAAATTGAGAGAATGGGGATTGATTCCAGCTCTACCATCACTTTTCTGCTGACAGAGGGAGGTCATCTTGCATCCTTCTGTATGTGATCCTTCTGACTGAGATATCAAAATGTGGAGCTGACATCTGGATTGACTTTGAATACAATCTGGGAAAAGGAGGGAACCATTTAGCGTTGCTAGTACACTCTCTTGGTCATTATTACAAAATGTGGAAGCTAAAAAAAGAAACCTTTACTTTTTTTTTTTCTTGGTAACCAGAAGGAATGTAAAAGATTTTTTTTTTCTGAAGTCTAGCCACTGTGTCTAGACATATTTGTCCAAGTGTTGTTGCCTTTACTCAACAGTTCTTCAAATTTCTTTTGAATTTCTGAAGACACCAGTAAAGACGATGTACACATACCAATACCTATGCTTTTATGTTCTGTGTACAGATCTGATGGTTTATACAACCTTATTACCTGTGGTATGATGTGATCTGAATGTTTTTTTTTTTTTTTTTCCAGTTCTGTTGTCTAAAAGGCAAGATTTTGTAGGGGGCTATAGCAGTCCTGGAACTGTAGGCTCTCATATTTTTTTGGAACAACCAGCTAGAACCTAATGAATCTAAAGAACTTGATTGTTCTGGAACTGTAAATCACAAACTCAAGCTAGATCATAAACAGTGATGTGGAAACTGTTAAGACTGAAAATGGAGAATTTGTGATCCTCTGAGGCAGAGTTTAGCAAAATCATTGTCCCATTGGTCAGCAGCTTCACCAGGTCTGCCAGATGCCTTGTGAAAACAGACAGTGCCTCTTGACTGGTGGGTTGAGTAGAGTATTCTGTACTTTTTCTGCATCAGTTTGGGCTCTTGTCATTATGAATGTATTTGAAATACTGTTCACCAATACATGACATTTTGTGTTTCATTTTCCCTCAGTATTGGCACTATGTAAGAGTGTGTAGTTTCCACGTAGCACTAGGAATTAAAAGGCATACCAGATTTCAAGGTTGAGATAAAATTTCAGACTCTATTTAAATGTTGAACATGAGCATTTGGGAATAAAATTTCTGTATTGATCGTAAGTCAAAGTACAAGGAAGTTAATAAATCTGAAGCTCATCATTTGATTGCTTTATCTATTCTCAGTTCTAAAAGAAATGCATGGGAGTTGTTTCAAGAATATTTTATCCTCTATTCTTCTGCTTCTACCCTCAATGCAGGGCAGAATTCCCCTTTGCTAGTAAAAATATGCTACTTAATCTGCAAGTAAGATTAGGCAAATATTTTTTAAATCTGGATGTTTTGAAACAAACAGCATTTTATGGAGAGGGTAGAACTGCTGACCAGGTTCTTTGTTAATGCCTCATGTCCTAAGAGACCTCAAAGCTTTTGTGATTCCCTTAATATCTTGAGTCACAAACCCCCAGATTTGAATTTTAATGTAGCATGTCTCATCAGCAGGAAGGAGACTCATGTGGTCTTACTGAGTTTTAGTGTTTCATGAGTCTGATACTGCTGTTCCTCAAAAAGTGCTCACTGTATCACACTGTGTGTATGTCAGATTTCAGCCAACTTTTTTATAACTTACTCATTCACCAGTTCTTTGAAGATTATGGTGCTTCCCAGAGTGGGCAAGAGTGTTACAATCTGTTCACAGACTAATTTTGACTCCTGCTCTGAGTTCAGATGTTTCAAAAACCCTGCCAAATAAAATAAAGTCAAGTGTTTTGGATGACATGTTTACTATCAAGAGGATGATTATTTTAAGGTCTCAGGTGCATTCTACTTTTGGCTTTGTTATTTCTGTAACAGGAGAATGCCCTAGTAATGGTCTTTATAGTGATGTAAAATTAGTTGTTTGTAAGAATAAGGTCAGCAAAAGCACTATTCCATTGTCTCAAAAATTTTAAGGAGTGGCTAAAATAGAACAGGAAATGTAAGTGTAAGGAGCACTGAGGAAGGTTGAACCATGAAAAAGAAGAATTAGGGGAAAATACCTGAGGCATCAGCCCGTATGCAGCCTGCTAGCCCGCAGCAAAGGCATAGTGATTAGTTTAGCTCACAGCGAAAGAGATATAAACTAAGCTGAATGATTTGAGATTTTCTGTAGTATTGGCCTGTTTCTGTGAATGGTGCAGGGGGCCAACCTGACAAGAAGTAACTTGCTGAATTTTGGCTACTTGATGTTATCTTTAAACCAGTGGGTCAGGAGGTGGCAGCATGGAAAACTAGCTGGACATGCCTAGGGCAAGAAGTATAAGTTCATGAGTTTCAGCATAATTATTTTTAAGAAATCACTCAGCATAATATTTTCATGTATTTCCTGTGAAGAAAGTACTAAAGCAACGGAGATATTTGGAAAACTCCCTTGTATTATGCCTTCATGTTCTCCTATAGTTTTGCTACTGGTAGTTTAATGCATCCTAACATTGTTTGCTCTTCTTGAATAAACCTGGAAGTGAAAATAAAAGCTCAGTATTGCTTTCCTTGTAGTTACTGCTGTGAAATGAAGCAATGGAGTTTAATGTGCAACACTTAATACCTACAGAAACTTTTTAAAAGTTAACCTTTTTTTTGAGTTATGATGCAAACAGGATAAGCCAGTGTTAGGAAGGGAAAATGGAGCCAATAAAGAGAGTTTCTGATTATAATAGCTTGTTTCTGTTTAATATCATTGAGCAGGATGAGGTTTTGCAGAGTTTCTCATGGAAATAGCATCCACAGTACTAAAATGATTACCTCATTCTTAGTACCAGTGCCAAGCACTTAGCCCCACAGTGAACACACGGGGTTGATTTTCAACATGAAGCAAGCCAGAAGTGTGGAATGACATTTTCAGGTGACAGTTATGGTTCTATTGCCTGTAATTAGCACCTCTTAACATGCAAACCTGCCTGTGCCTTTTCCAGGCTGTGGAAGCTCAAATACGAAGTTTTGGACAGACCCCTTCCCAACTGCTCATAGAACCACATCCTCCGAGAAGCTCTGCCATGCAGGTGGTAAGTGCCATGTTAACCCTTTGTCACCTGCCTTTGTGCTCCCTTCCTTTGCCATCTTACCTTTGCAGATCTGGACACTTTCGCTTTGCTTTTATGTGGTTGTGGAATTATGTTGTTAAAACCAGCAGATGAGTTACGATTTGGTAGGAGTTGTATGCAGTGCTTGACTATTTTTTTATTTATTGCTGAAAGGATTGCATTGATTTCTAGTGTAGGCTTTTTTTTGTCAGTGTAATCTAAGAACACTTCATCAGTTGATTTTGTTAATACCATACCTGTACAGGTGAGAGCCAGTCATCGTGGAGACAATTTAGTTAATCTTTGGCAGATTCTCCAAGAAGCATGGATTTAGGAGGTGGAACTTCCTTGTGTTTTCCCCCAGGCATAGGTTTTCCCCTAAAACCAGGATTACTAGGAATTCATGAGCTGAAACTTACATAGCAAAGAATGTGACTAAATGTGTTTTGCAGTAGAGCTAGGGTGATAAAATCCAGGCAGTGAGCATTAACATGCTTTCCCTTTTACCTCTACTTGTGTCTAATAGAATTTTATTATGAAAACTATTATTTTATTACTGATTACTTTTCATATCATGTTGTGTGCCGTCCTTGGGTTTAAAATATCATTTGTGTTGTCATAGGTCCAGAACTAAGGATATTAAGTGATATTCTGACAAGTGGAGCAAATGGTCTGCTAATTCCCAAGGTTTTCAAAAAGTTAAGTTCCCTCATTGTTAGGATGGACATTTTACACTGCAGTATATAAAAAAAAAGACATGTCTTATAGGACATGCAAGAAGAAAATACGTACTACTCAAGCAGACCAAAGTTATTAATTTTAAAACATATCTGAAGTACAGACAGTTTTAAAAGATTACACAGAAACGTGAAAACGTTTCCAAAGTAACTTACAAACCTTATGATGCAGGAGTCTCAGAAGTGTAAACTTCCTTGATAAACTGAGCTACTGGCCTTTCTGAAATGCATCATGGGCTGTACCTGAGAGCTGCTCACCTGCCTGTGCCCCATGCCCAGCCCAGCAGACTCTGCAGGGACCTGTGTGTGTGTTTCAGAAGAGCCCTGCTAACTGGGATGTTGGGGAGCCCAGGTGCTCCCCTCGTGCAGCCACTTGCCATATGTGTGTCCGTCTGTCATGGTGCCATGCGCTGAGCGCTCGCCCTAATTTCAAGGGATTTGTTTCAGGAAGAGGAGCAATTCGAGAAGTTGATTATTGACGTGTTAGTCAGAGCCATTGTTATATAAATAAATTTGATACCAGGAAGCAGTTTGTGTGGTTTTATCATAATATTTTTCATTATGCTGAATTAGTGAAGATTTAGTATGTAATAGAAGTTAAAAACTAAGAAGTTAGCTGTTTCTAACTCCTGTGGTTTTTTTGGGCTGGGATACACCCAAAAAAAAAAAGCCCTTAGTTCTTCCTCTGCTGGTTTTGTGGATATTAATACATGTTTTCGTAATAGCACTATATAAAGTGGTTTTAAATGTATTTCTGGAGCTGAAATACAGTAAGGATATTTTTCCTGTCATAATTTTGAATTATTTCTGGTTGCATTATTTACTGAGTTTTGTTTTTATGTGCATGTGTGCATGAATACAACTGAATTGGAAGTTACCACGTGCTGTGTTAAGTGCACAAGCCATAATATACACCAGGTGTAGTAATTAGCAGTCACACGAAGGCTGCCTATTTGTCTGGTTTTGCTGCTGTTGCTGTATCCCCTTGTGTTTTCAACCATCAGATAGCTGGATTTAATTGAGGCCACATCAGATGAGGCATTACTGACACCTTTAATTGAATGAGCATCCAGGGAGGATTAACTCATAATATTGATTGGCTTTTAGCCACTTGCTCAGAAGGGTGTCTGGGTAGCTTATTAGTTGCTTTTATTTACACCTTTATGCAAAGACTGTAAATAGGAATTCATAGAGCAATATGTTTTTCTAAGTACTCTTAATAACTTTTTAAAAAGGAGTGATAATAAAAATGGAAATATATTTAATTTTTTTATTAGTTCTGTATAAATATACATTAAATGTATGCACTTACATACACATATACATAATGAAATATTGCAGGAAGAGAATAGCCAAGGACGCTTCATTAGTATTCTAATTTGGTTATTAGGAAATTACAAATACTTGAGCAATGTGGCTACTGGTGACCATGATGATTGTACCTCTGCATTTCAATGGGGTTCTCTTTTTTTTCAGATGCACCACACAGTCATAAACCCTTTAGGTGTTGCTTTTTCTCCTCAGGTTTGATATCCAGATCTAAGGTCCTCAATATTTTGTTTTGACATTAGCAGTATTCTTAGAGAACCTAGATAAAAAGTTAATAAACTCTTCAACTTACTAAACTAAAAAAACCCTAAAACCTAAAAAATTATGTTGAGAATGAGAGTCTGGATTCATTCCCTCCCTTTAGCATTTCTGGAAACAACGCAGGATAGTGTCTGTAATCACGTCCACTTTGTATTCTTTACAACTGCATTTAATTATGTTTGTCCTTTGAAACACATTTGCAGTGAAGTCTTCTACTTTGCGTTCATAAATCTTATTTTTGTACACCAGAAATATATACAGAACATATATCTAGTGTATGTGTGTGTATCTGTTTATTTTAATGTGCTTTCATGTTCTCATCTGGCTTGTAAAGAATTACAGTCTGCCAATTTAATGCAACTTGAGACAATCTCTGGGAGCAGGAATTTCTTTTGCTCACTTTTTTTTGTGTTTCCCTCCTGGCTTGGCATTGCTTTCCTTGACATACTGTCTCTGCAGATAGGAAGGAAAATTCTTTTGGCAGAGATAGGCGATTGAAAACTTTTAGTTTAATCTGCTGTGATCTGTAGCAAAGTCTGTATACAGACACCCTGTGTTCAACAAAGCCCTCAGATTAGTCGGGTACGTGCAGGGTATTCTGCCTTAAAATGGTTATTTCCACAAGCCTGTCCACTATAATTGCATTTGCTTTTCTACTGCAGCTTCTATCGGATCTCATGGGTTTTAATTCAGTCTTCCTTCTCTTGTCCTGTCTCTTCTCCTTCCCGTGTTCTCTTTTCCCGTGTATTTGGGTTCTTGTCGTGTGCACTCAACAGTATCTCCTCCTGCAGAGCCCCTTGATGTTCACAGAGCAAGCCCAACAGGACGTTATCATGGTCCTGAAGTTCCCGTCCAACTCCCCGGTCATTCACGTGGCGGCCAACACCCAGCCTGGCCTGGCCACTCCGGCTGTGATCACGGTCACTGCAAACAGGCTCTTTGCTGTGAACAAGTGGCACAGCCTCCCTGGTAAGTACATTAAAACAAGAAGCCTAAGAGACCCCTGCCATCCAGCAGCACTTCTCTTGTCTTTTGTCACAATTTGCTGCGGAATTGTTGTCAGTTTAAAGTGGAAACAGCAAATCCGGTTCATTGACATGGCAGGCTCTTCTCATGTGGGCCTAGTTCCTCCTTGGAAAGGTAACTTGAACTATTGCAGCAAAATGTGTAGCACACCAAAAGTTTGTAAAAATGATATATTGCTTTCCAGGCCATCAGGCATCACGCAAAGAGACAAAAACAGTCTATCGCTATTTGGTCATGATAAAGGCACACTCTTCTTAAATTCATCGTTCTGTCTGTTGGGAGCTGAACCATATCATGTCAAAGGCAGCTTTAAAGCATGTAGAACTCGCCTGAAATCTTCTCTGACAGTTTTTTCTTGATTATAAACTCCATATTCTGCTGTTAAAGCCACCCCATGAGAATTAGAAAATAAAATATGTGGGAAGTCTTATCTTAAACATCCCAAAGTTAGTTATGTAGGTACTTATGTAATGTCAGTATAAAAAGAAAACAAAATAACCATTTGCACAGCAACTAATAAAACAAATTTTCCTTTAAAAGTGTGCTGTACTTGAGAATATAATTCCACTTTTAATTCTAATATTCTTCAATCTTAAAAACATCCATCCTCCTTTCCTCAACTATGACAGTCGTAGGCCCAAGCCATCAAAAGAAGTTCATTTTGGTGCAGTGCAGTATGTTTGGTCAAAGGCTTTTTAAGAAAGGGGGGAAAAAACGACCTTCTGCTCAAATAACTTAAATAGAAGATACTTGTACCAGAGAAACACTTACATGGTTGAAATTCCTACTAAGAAATCTTGACTCATGGTCCTTGATTACTTTTTGAAAAAAGCCAGATGACTCCCACACTTTTTCCTAATTCTTACAAATTACCTCTCAAACAGAAACATCTATGTATTATTTCACCCGCCTGAGAAATGCTTCAAGAGAAAGGTGGGAAGGAAGGGGGGAAGGGAGACTTGTCTAAGATAACAAGTTGTGAGCAAGAGCTATTTACAGGGCTCCTGAGATTTCTTTGAAAGGAGGATGACAGTATCCTCTCATACCTTGGATGTGTGACCATGGGCATATAATACTCAAGGCTTTTAAAAATTGGCCTTTGTGAACATACAACAGTCATGGGAAGAAGATGATGTTAAAAAGTGGTAGGAGTTGATTCTGGTCGATTCTGCTGGTTGATGATCCTGGAGCAAGCAACCAGTTTGGTGAGTGTAGTAATCAACTGGTTTGAGTTATATAGAGCGTTCAGATTTTTGAGGCTTTTCCCTCACCACTGAAAGGGAGAATAGTAAGCTGTGCTTTTGAGTTACTATTTTTCTGTTCAGAGGCACTTTACATTTGTCTTGCCACTACAAAGAATTCAGGAAAACCCACAGATCAAGACAAACAAAAGCCAGCCATAAAAACCCAGCAAAAAATCACCTCATCTCACTCCTGTGAGAGCACACATCAGTTACAGACTCTTAAGAGAGTACTATGCTTAAGATATCTGGGTGTGGACTCCTGAGCCTTTTCTATTGTTGACTTTCAATTTTATATCAAAATGTGATCTCCTACGATGAGAGGGCAGGTATCATTAGTGCTCCATATCCCCTGCTGGGGGCTTAGCATTGTCTTTGTTAATAAGGCATCATGATAAAAAAGTTAAGTTGCCAAGTGACCAGTTGTCACTAATGTGTAATTAAAAACCCCATTCCTGCCTTTGAATATGAATTTGGTGGCTTTGCTGACATCTAATGGCACTGGTAGCCAGCAGGATGCTCTTTTTCCGCACTAAGATTTCATGTTTTTTTTCTGTGTTGGGGTTTCATTGCTGTAGAATTTTGAATTTGTTTATGGATGAGTTTTATAAGAAATCCTTATGTTGACACTGGTTTTTTGTTTTAAGCTGTGGATGGTAGGTAGAAAAATCATATGTCTAAGTATTTAGCCACTATTTCTTGTTTCTCTTCCAAGAAGGCATTGTTGGCTGTTAGTGGCGGGGGGGGAATGTCGGGGAGCAGTTTGCTTGTTTCTTTGTAATGAATCTTTGGGAAAAAAAAAAGGTTTTCTTTTTACACCTTTTTTTTTTACACTTTTTATGCTTTCTTTTTAGAGGAGAATTCAGTACATAAGCATTTTACTGGTATGCCAGGTGCCCAGATGAAATGTGGTTGGCAGAATTAATATATTAACTTCTATGCAAACTCACAAATGAATGGGTTTTGGTGATGAATGAATCCTTAAATGGCTGACTACAGAGAGGACTACGAGATTTCCCTCTCTGCATCATAAACTGACTTTTAAAAAAAAATGTCCTTTGTGCTTCAGTTGTTCAAAGCAGTGCTTTAAAAAGTAAAGAGGAAAATAGTACTTGCTACAGTCAGCAGATGGTTGTCACATTTTGTTTTCAGTCCTCTTTACCACTTAATTTTGTTTTGTTGCGACAGGAGAGGTTGCCAGTAAAGCATCTGCTAGAGCTTATGGCTCAGGACCAGAGCTGCTGCTGATGGCATACATTCAGAATAGCCCTAATCTAAAATAAATGTTTAATAAGCAGCCTGCAAAAGCACCTGGAATTTTTTTTGTTGTTTTTCATTCAACTGATGCAGAAGAATCTTGAATAGTTAAAAAAAAGGGCTTAAGCTTTGATTTATAAAATATATGTGGCTTTATGTATTAAAAAAAAGCAAAGTTTTAAAATCTTCTTTCCTGAATTCCAGCTCATCAAGGTGCTGTACAAGACCAGCCTTACCAGCTGCCAGTGGAAATCGATCCTCTCATAGGTCTGTCACTTCCTTCTCTCTTTGCGATTCATTAAGCTCTGTATGGTGGCCCTGAAGTGTAGATTACGGTTGTTTTTCACTTGCTGGTTGCTGGGAATGGAATTTTCCTGATAAACCATTTGCATGCAAATTGGAATGCAATGAGCTGTGGCTATGCTGGTATTTCATCAACTCCCCCTCGTTGGTTTGCCTAATTTGAACAGGCCTAGGACGCGTGTCAGTGAAAATTAATATGGATGCTGTAATAATGTGTGATTGAGAATGTGCATGAAGTACTGTCAGGATAATATTGGATCTTTTCATCACTCAGACTTGTTGATGAGCAGGAGCGAGGCACGTTATGATGAATCGGTGCACTGGTAATGTGATGGAGCTCCTTTGCTGAAGAAATTTTCATAATAACAGTGGGGTTCTTAACTGCACAGTGTTGTGAAAAATAAAACCGTGGTGCCAGGGTTTCATCATTAGACGAGATCAATCCTTTCTTCATAGACCTGCTGTTCAGGCTGAGGGGATTAATGTGTAATTGCAAAGTGGTTTCAAAGTTGAAATATATTGCCCACTCTGCTTTAGTGTTGAGATATTAGTATTCATTTTTCAAGGGTATTGCATCTTTTGATCAGCTTCACCAGTTAAATTTGTGTGTGATTTTCTTTTATTAAAAAGGGGTGGATGAACATCTCTCCTTTATTTAATGACTCAGTGTAATAGATGCAATTGATGACTTTTTATTATAGAGGTTTATCTGTTTATAAAGCTGATTTTTCTATTAGCAGGGTTAGGGTTTGGTCCGTTCTTTCATTACAGGCCCAGCTTTGGAGAGTGCATATTTGGAGTCTGTAGCATGTCAAATGGAACCTTAAACATGATAAGAAAAGAAAAACTCAAGTACCTAACACCAAAACACAAACTAGCTGTAGGATGGGAGCAAAGAAGACAGGATTCTGTGCCCCCCCAGTTTTGTTAGACTTTGAGCTTAGTTTAAAAACCAGCTGTTTCAGGGTGGTTTAACTGGAAAAGAAGTGGTGTGGCCAATTATAGAAGTATGGAAGAAATTCAGAGCAAAGATGAACTTGCCTGGATAGGTTAGAATGACACATCTGTCAACCAGTGAGAATTAATTTCAAAACTAATGTGCGCATCCCAGTAGGAAGTGCGATATTTTTGTCTGTACAAACTCTTCCTGTGTAGCCATTTTGCTGGGTAAGCTCTAGGATAATTAAAGTTTCTGAAACCAATTCTTGTCTGAATAATGCAATAGTTATTATGAGACACACACATGCTGTAACTCTCCTTTCCTTCCTGAAACAGATTTTATCCAAAAAATATTTGGAGCAGGAAATGTGTGTTGTGCTTTAAAACTTGCTATCAAGTAGATTTTAGTAGTGTAAATAAATATTACAACAAAAAAAACCCAAATCACATTGGTACAAAGACCTTTAAAATTAATGTTTTCATTCTGAAAAATGGTTTAATATTCTTTTCCTGCAGTAGATCTCAAATCAGCCTTGTGATTTCATAGTTTAAAAGGTTTAAGGCTTTCTTTGTCATTGCTAAGTAGCGTCACTGGGTGCAAGCAAGTAATTATGTAGGTAATATTAGAGGTTTTTAATTGTGGCTAGACACATTTACCTAGAAATGGCACCTAAGAGGACCACAAAATTACACTTTTATGGTTATGGCAGGAGTCTTGTTGCGGTCTTAGTTGTAAGGAGGGATTCCTGCCCTCCTCATTTTCCCAGAGCACAGGAAGACATAAACCAGCAATATCTGATATGATCCTAGACCTCTTTTGGAGGTGAAGTTTTTGAGACTTATCCTCACTGAATCCATTGATCTGCGTGTCTTTTGAGGTTCCTTTGCTGCTATTTTGTCATACAGAGCAGTTCCCTGTGCATTTATAACATGGTGTTGTTACTCTTTAAGCGGCCCCGAGGTCAGTGAAGGTCATATTGGTGTTACCTGCAGAGAGCAAATGGCAACACCTTACTAAATTGTTTGCTACCCATATGGACAAGACAGTATATCAACATTTTAGATATAGCAAAAGCATAAATAAATGAAGGATTTGATACAGAGTAAATGGAATAAGCCCAAGGCTTGGGAGATAGCTGGCCTGTGAGAATGGAAAGGAGTCAAAGAACAAAGAGTAAAGAAGAGCACAGGACCATGACAGACGTAGGTCTGTAAGACCACCTGGATGGAAGTAATGGTGCTCCAAGCAGTTGGCAGACAAACCCAGGAAAATTACTTGCCTGGGATGGAAATCAGGTTCCCTCAGGAACAAAGCACACAGAAAGTTCTTCCTGCAGTGTAGGATTTTTNATATATGGGACCTATATATCCATATATATGTATGGATATGTATGCCTTATTAATTTAAGGAAAAGATATAATATGACAAATGTGTTCACTAATTGATTCCTGTCCATTCTATGGGTTACCAATGCAAGAGCATCTCAGGAAATAAAATATTCAGTGATCAAAATAAGGCAAATAATTTCTTCCCAACCCTGAAGTTCATTGTGGAGATAAGGTGGTTAATTCCTGTGCCATGCTTAAAAAATGTAAAGAGTACTAATGTTTACTGAAGTTTTTCTTCTTTTTCAATGGCAGCACTTGCGATGAAATAGAACGGATGTACAATTTAAAATCATGATCCTTTGTGTGCTGCATTTGAACCACTGTGTGGTTTGTGTATTGTCTTATCATTACATTCCTTTGCTTTGTTTGTATTTTTTAATTTCTTGTACTGGAAGATGGAGGGGAGGAATCGTATGTACTGTTGCCTTTGTGCAAGCTTTTGTTTCATTTCTCAGCTGCATGTCACTTAAGAAGGGGATTTCTGTTTTAGAATATATACTAAAAGGAATTAGCATTGTTCCCAGAAGTGTAATGAGTATTTTATAGTAAAATTAGACAGAAAATGCCCCTGTAACAAAAAAAAAAGTTGTAGAAGTGAGGAATATATTTGGTGTGAATGACAGTTGCTACATTGTGCTATTCTTCTGTAAATGTGGACACTAAAATGTCTTGGTCTGTGTGTTTTTCTGTTTAGCCAGCAATACAGGTATGCACAGGAGGCAAATCACTGACCTTTTAGACCAAAGCATTCAGGTACATTCCCAGTGTTTTGTCATCACCTCTGACAATCGTTACATCTTGGTGTGTGGCTTCTGGGACAAGAGTTTCCGTGTTTACTCTACTGACTCGGGTAATGTATTTTTAAAATATGGAAACAGCCTAAAAGATTTTTTTTTGTTCATAATCAGCCTGCTGCTTAAAATAAAGGATGAGGAGTGGAGTGTGTATTTATTCCTCTATTAATAATATTTGTCAAATCTTTCCTTGCCTGCTGGTACCATGTATTGTGTATTATTTTTGTGGAATGATGGCAAATGTGAGAGAAGGAGCTCTGATTTAGACTGAGCTTCACACTTCATACTTAAAGGACAGGGATTCCTCCTCTTGCACACTGTAGTTTTCACAGAAGAGAGTTTGTGTGAAGCCTGGCATACCAGGAGAGTTAATTATTCCTAAAGTATTTATTTGAACTTAACTCTGGTTGGTTTTCAGCACCAGAGAACTAGTTTTTTTCTTCAGAAAATATAGGCAAGTACCATAGAATAAGAAGAGAAGTCTTAAAATCTGGTGAAAGAATACTTATGAAAGCCTTTGAAAGCTATGCCATGCTGGAAGAATTGATTTGGAGCCACAGAATTCTTATATAACATAAACTGATTGATATAATGGGCAGCAGTTAAATTAGTCTGTCAGCTGGAGTGTGTCCAAACCATTGAAGTCATGCTAAATAGAAAAGAATCTTTCAGTGTAGGAGCTACAGGAATTTAAAAGCCATGGAACCCTAGGAAAAAAACTAGGTATGATTTTTTTTTTTTTCCCTTTCATTATCTTATAATGGAAATAGCAGCCTCACTGCAAGGTACTTCTTTGGGATTAATGATCCGGTGTGGTTAATGTGTGTGTGCCATCAAGCTTTCCAGTAGGTTATTAATCCCTAGGGAATATTTTACATGTTTGTCATCGTTTCTTAAATATATTAGTTAACAATGTTTTTCACACTTGGCAAACCAAAATGTCTGACAAAACAAAATGGTCTTTAATGAAAATCTGTGAAGACTTTGGATCTCGTGGCATACTTCAGTATTTCTGTCACTTTTACAAATTTAAAGCCTTAAGTATAAAGGAGAAGTTCCATTTATGTAATATTGACGCACAATTCACTATACAGACATCTTGTTAGACCCTTCTTAGGTTAATTTTTGCATTGATGAAAATAAATTTACATAAAACTGTGAATTTAAAGTGGATCTTCAGAAAGGATAGCTGGCACTAATAAATATTCAGTGTATATTCTTGATTTATACGAATAGAGAAGTAATTCTATTATATCAAAGGATGTATTTTACTTTACACCTATGGAAGGAACTTGTATGGTTTTGGTAGCCTTGCCCTGTATCAATCTGAACTACAAATATCTCTAAGTTGTTTCCTCTGTGTGTGGCAGATTCACCAGGCACTTTGCTACTACCATGGGCAATCAGGGTATAAACCAAAATACCATTGTCAGAAAAGTTCCAGATATGTCTCTTCTATTTTTCAATATAGCAACTCTAGCTTAAATGAAGTGGATTCAGATGTAGTTTACTTTGCTTCAAATTGAAATGAGACTATAGTAGGGAAATATTTTGAAATCAGCAGGACATCAAGGGGGAAAGATGATGTGATCAGTAATGCATAAAAGAAAGTGATCACAAGTGTTGAATTCAATTACATTTAGCACTTGCACCAAAAAAGGAACCATTTTCCTATCAGATCATGGGTTTGTTTGTTTGTTTTTAATCAGAAATACTTTCAACTTAAATCATGGGTTCTCAGCACAGCCAATATACCAGAAGCACAATAAAACCTTCCTCCAGCACTGGGAATGCTTCTAGACAGTGTTTTAGATTCAGTACTGCAGACTTGAGCCTTATTTTTCTTTTAATTATTTGTAGCACAGCTGTCAAATAAAACATTAACTAGAAGATTTGTTCTGTCAAAAAGGGATAGCTGAGTGCAAATGGAAAAGTTTGATACTACCGTATAGGGAGGATAACTCATGTTAAAGGAATCAGGAAATTTTGAGGAACTCTTATGAAATTATTTTTTAGCAATATAAAATAGCAAAATCTTACTTCTTGCTTTGATGAAATTCATTGAATCTTATGCTGCACAGTAACAAAATAAAACTAAACCAGGCAGGAAAAATCTTTTAAAATGCTTGTTTTTCAGAACAGAACCTATAAAATTAGAAATAATTGAGAAGCAGATCTCAATAATTCATTAATACTTATAGTATAAACTGGCATTCTAAAAGTATAAATTACCCCATGTAATGTCAATACAGCTGAGAAATGTATCACATAATTATTTGATCCCTGCACTTCAAGGTGTCTTACTGCACACAGTAAGAGCGCAGCCAGGGGTTTGCCCCGTCCACTCAGAAATGGCTCGTGTGGTAGAACTTCATCTCACAACTTCCCTTGGAAGGTTAGAGCAGGCTTAATAAGTTTTGCCAGTGTTTGATTTTGAATCCAATGTACAGGTTTGCTTTAAATTGCATCTTGTTACTTTATTTTTTCTTCATGTACTGAAGTAGTTTCCCCTCTTTTTTTTTGTAGATATTCATATATATCGCTTGGGTTTTTTCTGGTTTTCTTCACTTTAATGCAATTACCCTTTTTATATTGTTATAAATTTGGCTGTTAATGCTATTTTTGTTATTTCCTCAGAACCACTCCCTTAAATGTTTTGTTCTCATTAATTGTTATTTAGTGGCTGGATACAAATACAGTGCTTTTGTAGTGTTTAAAAAGAAGTGAAATGTTCCCTATTACCCATATTAAGGGACCAACAGTTTTTAATTCATGCACCAAAATATTTTATTAAAATGTGCTTGAGTCCCAACACTGATCTGTGTTATTTATTATTTTTAACCACTTTTTAGAAGATTTTATTTAATTCTATTTTTATTTATTTATATTCAGAAATGCAGTAGTCTGTATTTCCTGTTTCTTCTTTTGGCCTGTCTTGTCAATCCTTCCAAAGCCATCACTCTTCTTCCCTTCTGTTCCTCCTTGTTCTTTATTCAGCCCAAAGCACAAATGGGTGCATGGTCATTTGGGCTGAGAAAGCCAGAGTCACACGTTGGAGGCATCACACATCACACTTCCTTGTGTCATTGGTGCAGAATTTGTCCTGGCCCCTGCTACCTGGAGGGGCTGAGTAGGTGCCTGAGAAAAGTGTGTGTGTGTTCCTTATCCTGCTTCTTCAAGATCTGCAATTGCTGGGCTTCAGTTGAATAAAGTATAACATTGAGAGACTGCAAGTATTTTTTTTTGTATGGATTGTGTGGACTAATGCTCTTTTAAATAAGTTCCCACCAAATAAATAAAGAAAAAACAGTACACCCTGCTGTAGTTCTATCTTGAACCTTTTTCATTTTTTGGATAAAGAAAATATTTCTAAAATACTTTATAATGTATTTAATTTGACTTAGAATAAGAGTATCGTTTTAAAAGAATCAATTTGCTGTGTTCCAGGTAAACTGATGCAAGTAGTGTTTGGCCACTGGGATGTTGTGACCTGTCTGGCTCGCTCTGAGTCCTACATTGGAGGGAATTGTTACATCCTCTCAGGATCCCGGGATGCAACCTTGCTGCTCTGGTACTGGAATGGCAAAACCAACATCATTGGTGATAACCCACGAGGTAGGAAAAGAAAAAGAAAACCTGATTTATGAGGAGGCTGTCTCAAAATGCCTTGAGCAAACGCTTCATAGGATAGAATTTTAGATAGGGTGCTACCCATCCAATCCTCCCAATCACATACAAGGTATTCTGATTGGGTCCAGTGCAGGCAGCAGGGCTCACACCATATAACCAAACTAATAAGGCAGAGTAACCCTGCTCCAGCCTCATTCAGCTTAAGCCCCTCCCCACCCAAACTCACCTTGCACTTGCCCAAGTATTTATTTATTCTCTTCCATCTTGCACCGTTTCCCAGGAATTCCTGAGTCCTGTCTTTTATTCATTAAGATTTTTTTTCTTTTAACTCCATAAAATCAGTGAACCACTATGACTGTACAACCCTGTATTATGTAACAGGAAAGCTAGAAAGTGATCCTAGTTTATGCCAATTTCCCTCCACACAAAAAAAACCCAAAACAACACCACTAATTTCTGATCCCCAAAGCAAAGAAGAAAGATATGCAGTCTTTCTGCATGAGAAAAAGCCTGGAGTAAGCCATTTTACTGGAATGAGGGGGTTTCAAGACAACTTGTGAGAACTTATATACATAAATTTTGGAGCACATCACAGCCAAACAGAGGTCCTGTTCAGCAAAAAATAAAATGCCCGGAGGGGGAGGGGTAAGAGGAGTATATTCTATCCTATGAAGAGTATTTCTTAGGTTTTCTTCCACTCATTTAAGGTCTTCTCTGACCCTGTTTAAATAGTAGCAAAAAACTGCTCTGCAGAGGGCAAAATGGACATCTGAAAGCAAGAAGGGATATATCTGTCATATATTGCAGTTATGGCTGGCACACAGTTTTATATAATCAAAGCAATACCTGATATCTTCCAAATTAATCAATTTGGTAAAGTTGTGTGTTCCATATTCAATCTGTTACTCATTTGGAGTTATTTGAATTTCAAACACAGGGGTGGCTTGACTGAAATTGCATCCTGTGAACGACTTTGAAGAAGCACAACTAATTAATATCAGAACAAATATCTGAATTTAACTTGCAAATTATTTGATGCTAACTGTGAAAGCTATTCAAAAGTTGAACAAGATGCAGCTCAGTTCACACAATTGCAGAATCTTAAGGCAGAGGATGTGTGAAAACTATCCCTATTATCCTTCCATGCAGCTCTGCTTGAGAGATGGTGGTTTTTCTGGGAAGTGGCTAGCAGAGTTCATGAGTATCTTTAAATAAATATGGCTTTGCTTGAGGGAAAAAAAAATCTCAGTGAATACTTCATTCATATTTTGCAGTCTATCAATTTAAAGAAAATGCAAACTGTTATTTTTGCAGAACTTGGAAACTCCAAAGAGTTTGCAGATTCCTAAGTGTGCCTGAGAAGTTGTACTTGTCCCACATTTGCCAGGCTTGCCTGCTGTGTGAGCAAGACCTTGAGGCTGTAGGCTCCTTGATCACCCTAACAGATCATTTGCTGAGGTTCTGTACCTACTATTTAACTCAAATATGTAGATTTTGTTGCAATCTATTGGCTGTCTTCTCTAATGCAGATTTTTAAGGTATTAGAATTTTGCAGTTTTCAGAGGTAGTGCCAGGCAATTCTAGCTGCTTTTTAAAATCTCACAGTAGCCACCTCATAAGTCTCTGTGCTTGTATTTCTATTAGACTTGGACTTCTAGGGACTTGGAATGGCTCTTGTGTTTACCAGTTGCCTTTAAGTAAGGTTTTTTTTGGTGATACAGCATGCCTGGAAACCTCTGTTATCAATTGGAATCTCATGGCACTATATGTAGTCCTAGACATGGGTATAGACAGTTCCTGCTTCAAAGAGATGGTAATCTTGGGTGTTTAATTTTTCCCAGAAATAGCTGTCTGTAGGCTTTTCTGTTTAGTCAAAATTTTTTTTAAAAGACAAATGAAAAGAGCTGTTTCTGCTTAGTTCTGATTTTTGTCAGAAATGCAGAGCACCAACAGACTTGTTGGGTTCTGAGCCTTGTTACTGCAGCAGTAACTTCCATCCATTTGCAGGATATTGGTATTTAACAGGTCTAATGTCTTTCTGTATTTGAAGCTTATGATTCTTTTACTTCAAAATACAGTTTATTCATGCTTTCAATGAGCACTATTCAGTGGAATTTTAGATACTCTCGAAGTTGATATTTCTTTTCTACTCTTATTTAAATTTAATTCTCTTATGTCCATATTAAGATGACTTCACAGCAATGTGCATCTAATGATACTTTACCAAATCATGGTGCCAGAGTAGTTTCAAGAAAAAGTAATTCAAACCAGGGAGTGTTGCTTTCCTCCTCTCATACCTGTTGCCTCAATGTACATCAGCCAGCAGGCTGGTATGATCCTTCTACTCTAAATAATGTCCCATTAGGCACCCATTATGCCACCAGTTACATTTTATTTAGGTTCACTTCTCTGATTTCTTTACTTTCAGAGAACTGAGCTCTGGATCTCCGACTCTGTATATTCATGTTTTAGAATGATACTTAAGCTGAAAAGGCAGGTGGGCTATAGCACATGTGATAATTAAGTGGTTTGATATTCTTTATCAAGGACAGTTTTCTGGCTAACATGACTGTATTGAAAAAATCTCTGGTTCTGGCTTAACAGAAGAAAAATGTTACTGAAATACTAATTATTTACATAATTTAACTTCTAACTTTCAGGCTGACTTTTTAAAGGAAATTACAGCTATGGAATCTCACTATCTTATTTAGTTTCTCCCCAATACCCCTCAAATGCATTGATCAATGTAAACCAAATCTGACAAATTGAGTTCTCAGAGATATGAAATTTCTACGTGGGACACATCTGCTGGAAACTATTTTATTCTTCACAAAACAGCTTGATTGCATTTAGGTTAAATCATTTGTTCCTTCTCAAATTAAAACCTGAAATGCAAAAAAAATATTTCATTATGCTCTTTGATCAAATGTAGAGTTTTTCTCTTTCTAAATTAATTGGTTTTGAAAATGTAAAAACATGGCACTACTTCACTTTGGAGCACAGGCCTTTTTTTGATGCAAAAATGTTTCTGGGGACAATTTCTGACCAAGCCTTGGAATAATTCAGAACAGAGCTAAGGACCTGAAGTAGTTGTATCCTTTGGAATAGCCTTGAGCTGTTTTGCTTTCGCATTAATTAGCATAATTTACTGTGGAGATGTAAAGTCACTTTGCATAGCGCAAGAGGCTTTTCCTTTTCTCTCCTTGGCATGTGGCTGGCTTGGGGGAGGTGGGAGGGAGAGGATGTGGCCTTCCCCTTGGTACTCCTTGGAGGCCGTATGTGATCTGTGGCACACAAAGTTGGCTTCTGCATATTTAGAAGCTTCAAGGCACCACTTGGGGATGTGACATTATGCACCGGGACTTGTGTGGTAGAATGTGTGGAGATTCCTGGGAGAGGGCTGTGGAAAGATGCTGTGTTTTGTCCTTGCCCATCCTAACAAGTGGAGGTGGAGGGGAGCCGAGAAGTAGGGAGTGGGAGGAGGGATTGTGTGATGGCTGGAGAAAAGAGATGAGAGAACTCATTTGCATACAAATGGTGAGCATCACTTTCAGATCCCACTTTCGCTTTGAAGCTCAAGTGGCAACTCCCGGTGTTTGGACATTTCCTAGGTTGGGGGATCTCATTTTCCTTTGGAATCACAGAACCATAGGAAACAGGGCGGGCAAGAGCTTTGGTCACCTGATCTATTCTCTTTTCCCAATGAGGGCTTAACTGTGCCAAAACCAATCTCCACTGATGTTTGTCGGACCTTCCCTGAAAAATTTTGGCAAATACAGTTTTGGGCCTTAGAAGCCCCATCCTTAGCAGTCTTTTCCCAGCGTTCAGCCTAGTTCTTCTTGCAGCAGTTGCATTCTATCATCTTTTATCTATTTTTCCTTCGTGTAGAGAACAGATTATTTCCTTCTTGCAGCTACTTCCAATTATTTGGATTGCCATGACCTGCAATTCTTTGCCTCCAACTTTAATAACTCAATTCTTTGTTTTTGCCATAAGTCATGTTTTTCCAGACCTCTGATTTTTTTTTTTTCGTGTGTTCCTCTCTTCAGTTAACTGTCTTCCTCAAAGTAGACCCAAGAATGGAGTTGAAGCTTTCCAGTAATAAGTAGAAAACAACCTGTTTTACAGACCAGTACTTTTCACATCCCCAGGGAATATCTGTTTCTTTCAAAACACCATGACACTGTCAGTTCTTCTGAGGGCATGAGCCTGTGTGGATTTTAGTGTTTTCTGAAGAATCTATGCACTTGTGTCTCCTCCTCTGTGTAGTTTAGCTGTGGAATCTCATCTTCAAACTTTCTGAAGTATATTCTTTTCTAGACTGTTTGTCAAACTTACTTTGAATTTTCATCCTGTCCTCCTACAGCCTTGCAGCAACTCATATCTACAAATATACTTTACAGTCTTATTCTATTATATTGGCCATTAAAGCAAATGTTAGCTAGAACACAGTTCAGGAATGCCCATCAATACATTTACCATTTTGACAATGAATAGCTTTCTGAATATAGCTTTCCAATATATAATAGTATCTTCTGAATGTGTGCTTCCCTGTTTTCCTTAAGGAATTGATCATGTAGAACAACACTGGAGTTCTTACTGAAGTAAAAATATGTGATATCTCCCTGAACACATCCTGTTACTTTGCCATTTCAAGAAAAAATACCTTTGACATGATTTGTTCAGAACAAATGCAAATCAGCTGTTACTCATCTCCTTTTTTTCTTGTAGGAAATAGTGTGCTTATATATAAAAATGTAAGTTCTCTGCCAGTGTTTTTCTGTTTGTTGGGATTAAGCAGACTACTCTCTAATTTTTATTTTTCCTGTTTCTTAAACAGCACAAGACTTTTTTCAGTCTTGCAGAACCCCACCCAGTATCCATGACACAATTGTTATAATTCTGGGATTATGTAGCTTCACTGTCACAGTATCCTCAGTTCACTATTATAAGGCCAGTTGAGTGCCAGACATTTACCTCATTCAGGTATTCCCTAGTTGAGACAACAGTTTTCACTGCTGGTTTTACTCGGGTTTGCTCTCTGACTGCAACTGACCTTTTCTTGAAGTACTTTGTGTGGCATTATCTACTAGTATTGCTTGCTCTTAATAACAAACCGACTTCCTGACAAAACTTGGCATATTTTCATGTTTTTGGAATGATATTCCTGATGTCCTTGTTAGTTACATCTCATTTCTGTGTGGCTCTCTGGGGTTTGTCTCTTTGCTCATACCTTGTTTCTTACACTGTTTCAGAAATACCTGATTTATTTTGATCTTTCTGCCTGACTTTCCTGCGTCAGTGTCACTAGAGAACTCTGAGTTGTGCCAGTTAGGATCCTGTCTGTCTTATCCCTGTGCTGCATTCACAGTATCCTTATTACCTTTTCCTTTGTTTTCTGTAGGCTTAACTGCTCAGGAGATCTTACAGAAGGATATTCTGTATCTATTGAAACCTGTTTTCCCAAAATACTTCAGGAATTACCTTGTCCTGAATCTCTCCCTTATAAAGTGTATTGAACATTCTCATATCTTTGCCGCTTTCATGTAAATTCTTTTCAGCAGGGTGTTTTTTAATTTGTTTTGCTGTATTGGTTATATTCATATCTAGAAAGTCATCTCTAGCTCTTATATTTTAAAAATTGTCACCAAATCTCTTTCTACACGTGTACTTATGATATTCCTTTACCAACACATGATTTTGTAGTTGGAATGTCCTATTTTCTCCAATTTTCTTTAATAATCCCTCACCTACATGGACCAGATAGAGGCCAATCATGAATGTTAGTGAATGTAAATCTGTATCTTCGAGATTTTGGGTTTTTCACTGTAGCTGTTTTGTTTGGATGTACTTTCTTGAAGGGGAGGTTTATGGTGATGAGTTTGTCTTAATATTGTTTATGCTTCTAAAATGGTTTGTGCTTGAAAAATGGTAGGCATTTCTGTAGTCCAATGGAAGATAGAGTGTTATTCTGCTGCTTTTGCTCCTTTATTCATGGGATATGAAGATATGGTTCCATTGCGTTCAAATATCTACAAATGTGTCCAAAACTAGGTTTTAGTTTTCATATTTTGAAAAAAAACAAAAATATTTTTAATTAGAAATTTGATTTGCTGAGGAAATTAAGGCTTGACTGATAAAAATCTTCAGTGCTATGAAATGTACAGTCTGTGTGTAACTGTATCACTACTGCTAATACTAATGGGCTCTCTTCTGAGTTATTGCATTGATCTTCCACACATATGTGAATAAAACAAATTATATTACCTCTTTTATGTTAGCCCATAAAACTAGAAAATGTTACTCTCTGTATGTATCACATTTGCATCACGAGGACTATGGGGGTGCTTTCATTGCATAGCTTTATATTTTTTAGAGGGTACTATATTCAGGTTTTCTGAAGTGTGGGGAATAAATGGGTTTAGTGGTGTAGCTGTGTAGCAGGACTTGTGTGAATGTAAGTGCCTGATTTGGTACTTAAAAATACAATTACTGTATTTAACTAATATTTAATTGGGAAGATTGAACTGAACAGTTTTGCTATTGAAAATGAGTAGAATATCTCCCTCAGATGCAAATTTTTAAAATGCATAATCTTTTCAATTTATAAAATATGAAATCTCCCAAAAGATTCAAAATTTAATCACATTTCTTGCCTTGCTGAAGAACAGTCTTGTTCCTATCCAAGCTACTTTTAAAAGAAACTGCATTTTTGTTTGATTTTTATTTAGCTACATAAATGTTTTAAGCTAAATAAATGTTTTATTTATCCTAAAGAAATATTTGAATTACTGCAAGACTTTTATTAATTAACGTTATTATATATATATGCATATGTATTATAAAAGTAATTATAAATTATTTTTAACATAAAACCTATGATCTTGAGACTAGAGAAATAATTTGTTTTAATTGTATCGGTAATCATAGTAAACGATAAAACATTGGAATTTCATCAACTGCTGCAGACATTTTTCAGTTGGAAAATTTGAACTTTTTGTAAGTACTTCATAAGTAATTACAAAATTGGACAATGCAAGCAATTTAAACTTTGAAATTATACCTGAGGAGCATCTTTGTGTTGGTTGATTGAAGAATAATGTCATGGGTTATAATTTCTTTGTACTTTGACACACTTATCCTGTAAATTTGAATTCTGTGAGGATTTGCATAGATGC
>VXBU01016610.1:921066-962993 GCA_013400315.1 Bombycilla garrulus | reverse complement strand
ACACTGATTTCAAGCAGGTCATGTGTCCACTGTTAACTCAGTAGCCTAAAAAATTCTCTTTGCCTTCTTCCCTCATCCTCATCTTGAATTAACCTACATCTTGGTTCCCAGGTCTGCATGATCTGGACTTCTATTTTCAAAATTCTTTTCAAAAGCAATGGTAGTAGAGAAGATGAGGGTAAACATTTCCAAAGAATGTTTATAGCATAAATATTTATTTAGAATTCTAATTATTATTTTAAAAAACTTGAAAGTAATTTCCTTAACAGCAGCTTCTCTTAAAAAAATGAATTGGGAAGTAGTTGTAAAAAGCTTACCGGTTAGTGTTCCCTTTTTCGTTTCTCGTGCTAAGTAGCAGGGGTATCAAAGTGTCCATAAATCACTAATCAGGCTAGTTAGTAATGGAAATTCTCCTATTAATGTTACTTTCCCTCTACCAGAGTAGCTAAAAATTTGCAGAGCTTGGAAATACCAAAATATGGTTGAAATTGCTGCAGCTATAAAGGCAATAGTCCACCAAAGTCAGCCTAGTAGGAAAAGGGTGTTGCTCCAGCAGTGAGTTTTAGGATAGTCTGCACATGCTCCTTAAGGTGCTCAATAGCACTTTTATTTTTTACCCCTGCATGCATTTTCTACAATAATGTGTGAGCCCTTCTTAAAAAAAAAAAACCAAAAACTAGCCAGTAAATAATTCAGTATTAGCGTAGCATTGTTTTACTGCAGATGTCACAAATATTCTTTGTTTCTCAAAAATGGCAGGACAGCACAATGTTGTATGTAAAGCCAGAGTCCTTCAGCACCATCTGCTGGCTTCCAGTTGAAGCTCATCTCAGGACTGGATCCTAAGCACTATCTGTAAAAAATTAAAAATACCTATTTACATTTTGGAGGCAAAAAAAATTTCATTTGTAGTATAATTTTATACCTTTTTTTGAAAATATAATGAGAAAATAAAATGTGAATTTAAGTTCAGCATATGAACTGAAACAGAAATGGGTCAGGACTGTTTTGTTAAGTGGGACTGTAAAAAGAAATTGAAAACTTTTTTCTTTCTACTTTAAAGGGCTTTAACAAGCATAGTGTTACATTTTTCTATATGTGTTGCAAGTCTAATTCAGTACGAAGTATATCATAGAGAAGATACACAAAGCTTGGAAAAAGTATCTGTAACATGTTTTTCAAAGGTGTGCAGGTAAATATAAGTAAATGTTCTTTTACCTAACATTTATTGCATTATTCAATGTTAGCCTTGAAAGCCTCTTGAAAGCTCAGTGGACAGAACCCCTGATGCTGTAACTGGTCCCACAGTTCCCCATAGCTTCACAGGTAACAAGGACTGGGGCAATCTGCATGAATCTGGAACAGAGTCTCAAATTCTGCAGCCACAAAAGGTCGCTGTCCTTTCTTCTTTCAGCCGGAACACATTGATACCTCAAAGAGTTTGAGGCCTCATTGAACCTCATTGTATGGAGGCCTCCATGTACTCTGTAAATCAAATAGAAGTGATGGTTCTACCTTCTACATATTTAAACTGGAAAAAAGATGAGGAATAACAGGTGATGAATTCTGGTGTATCTAGAAATCTGCAATGATGGTGCACAAGCCAGATAATTTTGTATTTATATAATGCCAAAGGTCGTGTCATAGATACTGATGGAGACAAGGTCTTCATTGAAAAGAACTTGCAACACCATTCACAGATAGTTTGGAAAGCAGCTAAATAGCTATAGTGGCTTGGTAGTGATGAGTGTGTAAGTTTGTGTGCCATAAATATTTGTTTTGGCTTAAAGTATGTCCTACAGTATTAATTTTAGCATCTCTATCATGCTTGTTTTCATCTGGCTAGGAGATTGTGTTTCAGGACTTGTCGATCAGTAATTCAAAGAAGCATTGTAGAGCAAGTGTTGAGGCAACCCAGGGTGTATGTATTCTGAGACTGGAAACACAGAAGGAGTTTGGATGCTGCTTTTTTGGCAGTATCCAGCTTCAGGCGTTACTAAAACAGGGTGCACAAAATTTCCAGTGGGATAAAGATATTTAGTACTCTATGATGCAACACAGACCTTTGAGTTCCAGGAAAAACAATGCTGTATTTATGACTTGTAACTAATAGTTGATGTGGTAAAAGGAATTACTTTTAGATGGTAAATGGATACGACCTTAATGTGCACCATATACAGAGTGTGGGATGCTGTACTAATGCATCACATTTATTTACCTTGGCTGGTTGCTGAGAAAAATCACCATTCAGTTTCAAGTCTCGACCATGTAAGACAGAGCGGAGTAGTGCTGAAGAAATACTAATTTATAGTCTAGAATAGGATTAGATAGCATAAGTGTTATAAAAATTATTTGATCAATACAACAATCCTGACTTGGGTGAGAAATAATTTTTTAATTGTTTCTGGATCGAAATTCTAGTAGTAGCACTAGCACCATGGAGATATTGGAGTTATGGCCTGCCTCACTGAAAAAGTTTCTGGTTTAAAGAGTTACTTGTAAAAAGACAACTGATTTATGTATTTTCTGAACTTCGTGTTTGCCGTCAGCACTCCCAATTACATTGGTAAATGAAGGTGGTAAGCATCTCACTAGTACAATATACTACTGGTGGTAGTATTGCTTTGAAATTACCTTTATAAAAGTAATCAAATAGCTCAAGCACAGACTTTAAAATAAATTATTTTGATATATTTTAAGAGGAGGAAATAAAAAGATCATAAAAATGTGCCAAACTGAGTGGAATTATGGGAAACCTATCATCTCAGATTATATTTTGCTCAATTTATGAAATACTGTGTAGGTTTTAACTAGGTGTATTTATCTTAGTTGCTTACAATTCCTCAGTAGCTGCTATTTCTGACTGAAATAATTGCTTGGGTTTTTTTTTTTTTTTTCCTTTTCTGTTTAGGTTTGTTGTCTTTTTTCTTGAACTCACTAGGTAATGCTACTCTATACCAAAAAAGAGAAATATGAAGAAAATAGATTTTTTTTTTTAGTGAAAACAAAAAAAAGCCCCTTCATAGGCCCATTTTAGAACATTATCAGACAAAAATGACAGTGTTCCAAAACTTCAAAGCTGCTGTTTAAGTAACAGTTTATGAAGTCAGGATGGTGCAAATATTAAAATATTAGTGTACTCTGACCCTGAATATTCACTTGCAGATACTTTCCAGGGGCTTCAAAAAAGCCTGGATTGAGTGGGAGGAGTCCTGCTGAATGACTTCCAGGACTTGCAGCAGATGAGTCCCCACTAAGGGACAACCTGTTCCAGAAAGTTTTGTGTTGCACATGGTGTAGGAATTAAGAGACTGGGGATTATTGACTTTTGAAGTCTGACTTGTTTATGAAGTCTGACCCAGTTTATGAAGGCCTGTTAGATCTTCTTTTTTCTGTTTGTTTTGGAAAGGTAGTTTTTGTGACAGAGCGTGTATGAAAAATCTGTCATTATTACTTAATAAATGTTGGTCACTTGTTGCACTGAGTGACGCTAAGGGAAGTAAGGTAAGCTCTCCTAGGTTATATTTACTGCAACAAATCCTACAAGATAAATCTAATGTATTTTTTTCCTTTCTGAACAAACTATAGCATCTCCTGTGCTTTGCATGTTTAGACCTTGCTTCAGGTTAGAATGATACATTGTTCAAAGATGTTCTATTTTCAGAAAATATGGAAAAAAAAGTTTGTTTTTTTTACAAAACAAAAATTTGCATCTTGGCATAAGGTTGTACTTTTTGTGGTAAAGTAAGTCTGAACAGATGGGAAGTAGTTTGAAGAAATTAAGAGGAAATGCTGATGGAGTGTCACGTGAAGAACCAGACAACAATGAAGTTCCTACATAATATGAAAATATTATATTGTTATATAAAAATTCTTATTTACAGAGAAAAGATTATTCAAACTGAAACTTTAGGAGTATCTCAATGATTTTGTGTGGTATCACTTGAGTAAGATTTCTCATCCATCAGGTGACTTTCTGTGCCAGTGAAATGGGGTTGTAATCATTTGGCCGATTATGTGATTTATAAATAATGTTAATGCACAGATTTTATATAATATTTGACAGTTATCACTTTAATGCAATTAAAGTCTGAGACCTGCTATATATAATCAACACAGGACCTTAGCAGCAAATTAGTTTTTTTGATTTACCTACATTTTACTGAGAGCTTTTTATGTCCAGATGTCCTGTATTCCATACATACATCTGTAGCTCCCATGTCTTTTTCAAACTTTTTATCGTTTTCCTCATTTTTTAATCATAAGAATTGGGAAATTGGGAATTTTTAAAATGGGGAAATCTTAAAAATGGTTTTTAGAAGGCCTTTATTACATGTATAGTTTGGTTGATGTATCATTCTGAGAAAGCACTCAATCACTTTTGCAAAAAATATGTAAAAAGATAGATTAACTGATGCTTCATTTAATTTGGATTTTATATTGACATAAAATCGCATAATTAATTTGCCATTTAAAAGTGCCCCACAGCCTCTGCAATCAGAGAATAATTTAGAAATGGCTGTTTAGGTCTCTGTGACTTGTAATAATAAACTGTGTTCTCAGTATAAAACATAAAAAGGAGCACAGTCAAATATTTTATATTTTAATGTGTTGCATAATATTATCTCACCCATAAATAGTAGGAAGAGTGTCTCAAATTTAATTGTGAGGTAAGATTTTAGCTAACCTCTCATTTGGTTTCTTTGTAGGAAGATATTTTTCTTCAAATGAGTTCTTGTGTTTGGCTCAGCTTTTACAGCTTAGTGCTGAAAATAAAGAAAGCGGCCATTTCAGGAATTTGCTGATGGATTTAAAATGTCATGGTCCTGCTTTGTATTGTAACATCACCAAAGCTGAAAAAAATAGCAGAGAGAGACCCAGTAATACAAACCAATTTTATGTTCTCTCCAGTAAGGCTTTTCTTCTTCTGGATGTCATTAAACTGGAAGAAAGTTTTGACTTTGCCGTAATCCCACTGTTCCTTTATAAACGTAGTCTCTAAAAGCCTAACATTTTTTCACTGATATATCACCACAGGCTGACATGATATCACGTGCTCTTCTTTTATCTTATGAAACTTGAATTTTATGATTTAAAATGTACTTTAGTTACTTAAGTAAGAGTGATATTTTATGCTATTTTCTGTGGGAAAACAGCTTTGTGGAAATTATTTATTGGAATGTAGGTGAGTTCTTTTGAACTAATTTGAGTGGTTGCTGCAAAGGTAAAGTATTCTGTCCATTACTGGAAAGTAACTTTATGTGTGCCTCCTGTGACTTAAATAAATCATTGATGGCATTTGTAGCAATGTGAATGTGACATTAAGAATGTTACAGCATTCAGCTCCAAGCAGCAATCCAGTGATGGTATAGTCTGAGGATATCACTATATCCTGCACTGAGAAAAGCACATCTGTAAAACTATTGTATCCTGGTTATTAGTGCTAGGATTTGAACTATCTTTAATTTCATTTGACTTGTTCATCTTCCTTAAGGATCTCCATAAAGATTCTCTGAGTATTCTTTTCAGCCCTTACTTAGGGTTTGCATCAGTGGTCGTAAACCTGCTTAGCGGACAAAGACTCTTTTCCCTTTGAAGTCACTTCCCTAGCTTTTCAAAAGGGTCTGCGAGTCTGTTCTCCTAAAACAATTTAGAAAAGTTTGAAGCGGTGCCCCTTAAACCAGCAACAAAATAAAAATTTCTCTTTGCATTATTGAAAACCATGACAATCTTTTGAAGCAATAACAGTTTTAAAGCTTTTAAAGAAATCTGTTCTGCTCTATGACCAGCTTTTAAGTTGACCCCATTATTTGGGAAATCAGGCTTGGAAACCCCTAAATACTTGACATTCTTATCAAAGGAGTCAGCCTGACTTTTCACAGGACTCTTCTTTTACAGTATCTATTCAAATCCTAAGTTCTTTGAAGATANGGTTTTCATAGTTATATGTTAACTTCAGGAATACCAAGATTCATAAATCCTGGACCACATTTCCAGCTCTAAAAGGGACAATATTTTAGCAGAACCAGACTTTTCCGTTGGTTGGGGTTGGTTTTTTTTTGTTTTTTGGGGTTTTTTGTGGTTTTTGGTTGGTTTTTTTTTTTTGTTTTGTTTTTTTTTTTTTTGGGGTTTTTTTTTGTTTGGTTTTTTTTTTTTGTGTGTGTGTGTGTTTCTTTTTTCAAATATAATTTGGGAGACAGTTGATACAATCCATGAAGCACTGATCTTTCCACCTGTAGATTTATACTCTTATGCTTGAAGTCAATTCCAAATTCTGAAAAGACTGTGAGTATTACTTGGGCAATTTTATTTTCTGTGAACTGTGATAAATATATATGATCAGTTTCTACTTCTTGATTTAAGAGTCTTATCTCCTACATTTAATGGATGTAGTTGTTGACAGCCTTATGCAGATAAAGCCCATAATAATGTAGTTTCTGTAAGCAATAAGTTAACTCTCATGATTTTGTTTATCTGCAAGTCCTAATAATTCATTCAGGCATTGCTTCTCATAAGTGCTTCTAACTCCAACATCTTAAATTCATTACCTCCAGCAATGTTGTATATTTAAATCTTCTCTAATTTCAAAAGTTTCATTAATGTGAAGTGTATAATTAGATTAATTCCTTGCTGATATATGTGAGTATATATTAATTCAATTTCTGAAAGCAGAAGAAGGCAATAAAACCAGAATTCTAAATTTTTTCTAATAGAGGCAACTCATTTAAAAGAAAACAAACTAACAGGACCTTTAAACACACAAAGCTGCCACATTTTAGGGCTTGGAAAGAACAGAGGGAGAAAGAATTGGGTCAGCAACATTAAATAGTTACTGGATAGTATTGCTGTTACATTTTCCCCTAAAACTGCAGGTTTTTTGCTTGGCTACATAGAGCTTATTTATGAATCTTCTGAAGTGCCCAGCCCATGTTTAGGGGAACAAAGTTCAATAGAGCAACTTTGCTCTGAAAGGTTTGTGAGCAAAATTCACAGGATCAGCCACCTGAGAAGTACCTAGAGGTCATTAAATCCACCCTTATGCTTCTAATTTGTTGGGAGTTTTTTTCCTTTGCTCCTGAACTGTCTGCCATACTTCCTGGGCTTGACTGTTTTTTCAAACATTATATGAAACAAAAGTGACAGCTTCTAACGACTGTTTCTTAAGAGATTAGGACAGTTCAGCAACTTGCTCCAAAGCATGTTCACATTTAAAATGCTGGCAACATACGTGCCTGGGTGTGTACATGTATGCACACACATATATCATGTCTGTGGCTATATCTAAATAAAAACAGATTTATTTACTTCTCAAGATTTTATATTGTTAATACAAATTGTAATAGTAACTGCAGAATAATACAAATTTTGTAAGGTCAAAATTCTTGATTTGAGACTTTGTCAGAGATTGTAACTTTTACTTAAAAGCCATTGGAATGTGGCACCTGCACAGATGTTTTGGGAGGTAGTATAAATGTGCTGAGTAAAAATATTTATGCAAGCACAGATCTTATACCTTTTTTGCAGAGAAGCTTCAGTGTACACATGCAGGTCTGAGAAATTATCTATTTAAATATATCTCCATGATTTCTAGCAACACTCAGTACCAGTATTGCTGGTGCTGCTCTATATGAACAGATTAATGACATTGTGCTGGGTTTGTCTTTAAAAAAGTTACAACCCCAAATGTAATTTGATTGATGCTAACTTAGTAACTAATGGAGTCAACTGGTCCCTCTGTTACTCTGTGTCTTTGTTAAACCATCTCCTCTTTTTCAAGTGAGAAAAAAAGGTTGATTTTTATCACTGCTTTACTGCATTGTTGGTGTCTCACATATCATTCATTGTGAAGTGAAATTATTCTCTGCTGCTTAAAAACTTATCTAAAGCTTTTGAAGACTACATTACAGCATTGCCCAAGAAAGATCCTTTTGAGTTTAAATGCTTTGTACAATGCTATGAATGAGCTAATTATATGGTAATCACAAATAATTTTGTGATTTTTCTGAAACGCCAGCATTCTTGAAGAATATTCATTGCCAGGGCAATGAATAACCTGTGAGCAGTTATAAAACTATTTAAAGAGCTTTAAAGCATTTGCTTACCCTTTCTCTCCTTGCCTGGAGAATAGTATTTTTTTTTGTTTAAACGTGCCAGTTGTACAATTCTTCTTTTCTTATTGTATCCATATCTGTTTGATTATAAAGAGAAGTAAAAAAAAATACAGTTCCTGTAGCAGGCAAATGTTTAATAGGAGCATTAATGTTGGGTTTGAGTGGGACTTCTTTGCAAATTCATCAGAAATTTATACTTACTGTGGTCCAAACTCCACATATTGCAAAGAACTAGACTTCAGGCTGAGGTTTCAGCATGTTATTAGATTTAAATTAAAATCAGTCACTGGGAGTTTTCTTTCATCTTTGGGCACTTTAGGTGTCTTGATAGCTACTGTAGTGATACTTGCATTTACTAATGCCTGTTGTAGGAAAGGGTAGTAATTGACTTAAATCTCTCCCTCCACAAAATATAAATTAGAGGGGGAGGCAGAGGGAGGGGAAACCAGCTTTGGTTGGTTTTACTGCACACCTGAGTTTCATGTTACTGTGTGCTGGTAAATATGCAGGCAGAGTGCTGCTGCTGTACTATGCAGGTAGAAGTACAACACTCCTGTATACAAATAGGAGCATTGAAGTGATTTGTAAGCAACATGAACTCAAAGAGCAGGGAAACAGAAGGTGCTTCAGTGATGGAAAGCAGTGATTTTGAGAATAGATTGTAACCAAGGATTGCTTTTATTGTTTCTTTCACTGAAGGTGATTTTGCAACGCCTCGAGCTGTTCTGACAGGACATGACTATGAGATCACCTGTGCAGCCATTTGTGCTGAGCTTGGCCTGGTAATAAGTGGTTCAAAAGGTAAGGTAGCTCTTGTCATTTCTTTCTGTTCCTGAAGCTATAATCCTAATACCAACAGGAGTTATATTGTCAGGTGGCAGAATTTATAAACTTTATGGTGATTTTATGTTGAACCCTTTTTAAGTTGCTATGGAATTTGAAACCTCTTTTTAAACACACTAAAATTGAGGATTGTTCGGACATTTATAAGAAGAGGCAACCACATCAGTTTCCCTTTTGATTGCTATTTTTGTTTGTTTATCCTGTGTGTAATTGCATATAGCATAGTTGGATACAGCCTTTGAGGGCCAGGATGGTGAAGAGTGGCTGTTATGGATAACTTACTCAAAAAGGGGAAGCACAGATTAGTTTTGAGAGAAAGAGAATGTGCTGGACTGTTGTTTGTAAGGGGTATGTATAAACTTCTAGTAATTCTGTTCAGGCTCTTTCAGCTTGGCTGCAAAGCCTCTAATATGCTCCATTTGTTTTTCTCAAAGACCTGCTTTTAGTAGGCAAATTATAAATGATGCTGATTCTGTGGATATTCTTTATATTTTTCTTATTTGCTTGATTGTCCACAATTATTTTTAAACTGCAAATTTCTTGGAATTAGTATCTTTCTACCTTAGTGTTTCTGAAGTAGCTACTCAGAGACACTTCTTCAGAATTAGGTGTACTCATGGTCTGTACCTGTGTGCCTTTCCGGCTTACACATGTGAACTCATGTGGCTTATGTGCAAAGCAAGTATTTGTCAAAATATGTTAAAAATGCAAATATTTAGTGGGTCATGTATGACTTAAAATCTTAATATGAGAACCTACACTTGTAGAATACCTGCATATGTAAATTCATTACTCTTAGGTCTGTGTGTCTGTGTTTTGAAACTCCTTTCAAGGTTCAGTACATTTAATTACACAAAATTAATCTCAAAATTAACTACTACCTGCTTTAAAAGAAAATCCACAGAAGGCAATTTGAGTGATTTAAAATACCTTAATGCAAAGTTTTTAAGGGATAAGCTGTTTATCTTAGTGTATGGCACCCTCACAGTCATCAGCAATTCACCTAAACATGGAAACAACTATTATAAAGTAGTATAATAGTGCTTTTTAAGTAGAAGTCATGACTTATTATTTGAAAAATTATGTCTTTAATTGAGTGTATCAATCAATAACCTGAGATCCTATTCTGTCTCACTAGAAGGACCATGTCTCATACATTCTATGAATGGAGATCTACTGAGGACGTTAGAAGGTCCTGAAAGATTACAAGATCCCGAAAGCTGCCTCAGACCAAAACTTATTCAAGCTTCCAGAGAAGGCCACTGTGTCATATATTATGAAAATGGCCTCTTCTGTGTGTTCAGTGTGAATGGGAGACTGCAGGCCACTATGGAAACAGATGACAAGATAAGGGTGAGTGTCCTCAAATGTGTGCTCACTGTCAGCTCCATGGGGAAAAGTTGTCAATGTTGGAGTTGTGTGCAGACTATTTCTATAGCCAGACCATAAATATATGGTACCCGACCATAGCATAGCAGTATTCTGAAAAAATTTAAGGGAACCAAGTATTCTTAATAACATTAGGACGAGTTTTTTACATTTTTAACTGTAAAATAGCTCTGTTCATGAAGTAAGGAATACTGTGTAGGCCTTTCCTTGAGCTCCAGGAAGTTTATAGGGATATGTCTATGCTTAACTCTTTTAGCCCTTCGGCATTTGCTAACAGGCAGCAGAGTTCCACATCTTTAGCTGCAAGAGACGTGGAGCAAGTCCAAAACTATGCAGGAGGCATTTTAAGCTTATGGCTTTATGAAAATTATTTTATAATAGAAAATGAAGGTCACTTGACAGCTCCTGTGTAATAGTACCTATGAAACAGAACAGGAGCTGACAGCTGTACTGCAGTACCACACCTCCAAGCTGATTTTCGTAATCTGATGGAAGGAACTCAGCTGCTGGGATTTTCAATGTTCTCTAGAGGTGAAAACTCTCAAAAGTTTTTCCTTTATTTGGATTACACATGTCAGGAGGAAAGTCCTTCTCTGCCATCATGTGTCTTTTACAGAATTATTTGCATTCTTTCAGCTGTTGTGCAAAGTTGTGAGTACTTCTTTCTATAATAAAGATGGAAGAATGTGTCAATGTATTTTAAAGAATTTTGATCATCATTATTTGCACTTTATAATTTGTATGGGACTGCTTCATTAGCACTGAAGTTTCTGGTACAGTTCAGTATATACCACTTAAAACCTTTTAAAACTCCTGTCATGTATTGTTCTCTGCTAGTTCAGTATTCCTATGTTATCCATTCAAAATGTCAGCTATGCTGGTGGTGGACTATGCAGAAATAACTCTCTGTATAGGTCCCTTTTCCATAGTGAGAGTGCAGTCTGCAGGGGTTAAGGGGGCATTTGACTTCTGTATTCTGTGGCAGCCACAAGTGCAGGTTTGAGGCTGGGGAAGTGGAGTAGGAATGTGGATATTTCTGTCCCCAGTCATTTTTCCAAATTAATGTCGATTTTTGCATCAATTCCCTGAAATTGTACCTTTGGCTGTCCTTGTACAAATACTTCTGAGATTTTCAGCCTACCCTTCACCCCAGAGTTCTTTCCATAAAGCAAGACCATATCACAGTGTTTTCTCTTTTTACATTAATAATGTTGATAATTTGTCACTTTCAGTTGTGATTATGTTGTCAGCTAGGCCAGCAAATCTGTAAAATATCTAGAAATCCCTTGCCGGCTAAAACAATTTCTGTAGTGTTTCAGTCAGTACCCACAGCTTTAGGAATGTTGCTGGAGGCAATGGAAGTTCTGCTCTCAGTGGGCCAGAATTACGCTTGTAGAGGGGTTTGGGGTTTATTTTGTTTTGTTTTGTTTTCTTTCTCTCTCAGTGGTCCCAGCTGAGCTTTACGCTTAAACAACCTACAGTGCCTCTGCCAGTGCTTCTGCACTACATCATCACTGAGGGAGAGTGGCAACTGCATGATTAAAGTGGGGCATTTAAAATGAATAGCACCTACCCATGGGCTGTGCTGACAAACTCTCCTCATTGGCTTTTGCTTCGAGAGGATAGAAAAGGGAAGGAAAAAGGTCATAAGCGTGGAATTTGTAATGTAACAGCTTCGGTTTTCCTTTTTCATTATGGGCCGGTATTTCAGGACATTATTGGTAAAACAAGCAGTTTTCAATAGTGACTTTGGGATCAACATTTTGATTTTCTTTCTTGTATTCTTGTGCTAGAAAATTGCCAGAAAAAAATTCAGACCCTCTGGGGATATTCAGGGTCCAATCAATGCCTTCCACCTGTTTTTGTTTTAAATACTGTATTGCTCAGTGGAGCTTAGGCATATCGCAGTACATCTACCATGTAATGTTTAGATATCTTAATGAATACCTTTAACTCTAAATAGTCTGCTTGTTCTGAGAAGTAAAGTTATTTTACCCTAAACAAAGACTGTATGCTGTTTCACCCAGAGGAACCAATTTATTTTCCTTTCCTGAGTCTGTTTTGAAATGTGGAAGTACCCGCAAGACTCCTGCTGCTGTAAGCCAGGGCTGTCACAGTGTCAGCTCTGCCTTTTTACAAAGCACTGCCTTTCAAAAACCTGAAACATTAAAAGGGATTTGTGCAAAGTTTTGAGACTTTCCAAGGAAATACAAGTCAGAAATGCAGCTTTTAGAACATTGCTGAAATTGTGCGCTTTGGGGATTATTTGAGACGTTGAAGCTCATGTTGTGAGAGAAAGATTAGTTGCAGGGTTGTTTCAGTTTCATACCTAGCAGAATTGTAGATAAATTACACTGGGGAGAAGCAGAACAGTAAAATTGATTCATGTTGTCCTCTATACCAGCTGGAGTACTTGGGAGTAAAAGCATCCTTTCGTTTGTTAAATCTTGAAGGGCGTATAGTGAAACTGAAATATTGACAGGGTGGCCATTTTCTTCCATTCATTCCTTCATCCCTTCATTCATTCCTTCATCCCTTTATATATATATAGGCAAGTGGCTGAGAAATGTATTTATAAACACTAAAAATTAAATAAATCAACATATTGCCTTCATGACAAGCCAATGACTTAGTAAAATTGCACAGGTATTAGTAAGGGTTCAAAGCCTGTACTTTATTTAATCAAAAGATCACAAAACCTACTACATGTTGCAGGTAGTGGAAGAGTTAAAGATTAATGGCTTTAATTTGCCTTTTAATACAGCATTTCTTCAGTAAAAGACTGAAGTATAAAATTCAAGTGAACCATGACCTTAAGGTTAATGGATTTTCATCAGCTGAATTGTATAAGTGTAGCAAATAATTATTTGTCACGGTCTTCATTGCAATTTGGAAATACCCTTAGGAGGCTGCTATTGCTATAGAGAAGAAAACTACCCTATATTGATTTTTGCTTCTAATGAATAATCTCTTTAATATTTGTGTGGTTAGTTAGATCTCGGGATCATCCAGTCAGTGCATGCTAGTTCTAGTTAATTTTCAGTCTTATCAATTTGTTTTTGGCCCCTTTCTTACTCTACTCTTCTAAGACAGCCTGTAAATTAGTTTTCAAGCTCCTTGTGTCTGCTTTCAAGGTGCTTAGTATGTTTCTGATAGCAACAATCACAGAAGCAATTAATCGTTGGAACATTTCTTTTTTGGGTGGAGAAGGAGAAGCTTCAACTCAGGATACTCTATTCTAATCTTTGTTATTATTCCGTTTTCCATACTTAGATGTGGTTGGAAAAACTCTACAAGTTCATTTACCTGTATGTTTTGTCATCTTATTCAAAACACGTCTGGAATAGGTTTATCTTTTTTTTTCCTCAGTGTTACATTTTGTTTACAGTATATGTTTGTGTTTCAATTACACTCCTTTTGAAGTTATTATATGAAATAAAATCCCAGCAATGTGATCCATTCTGACTCCTTGGGAGTTGTTGCAGTAAACACTCAAAATTTATAACATAATATAGAAGCTTTATCTTAATCTAAGTGTCGCACATCATATAATTCTTACAGGATGTATTTGGCATCACAGTAATAGAGTACAGCAATACAAAAAGTACAGATGTGCAATATGTCTGACTTCAGTTACTGCTGCTCACAAAGCAGTATCTTACACACACTGTATATTTTGGTTTCTAGGCTTTCAGCAGTCTGTGTAAACACTTCAGTGTTGCATGAACGTAACGTCTTTGTGTTTTAGTTTCTCTGATTTTTTTTGTGGTGCATGTGCTATAAATTCTCTACTTTAAGAAAAGCCCCAAACTTCCTTTTCCTGAGGTATGTAAAAAGCTTTGCATATGTCCAAACCTGTATAAGCAGAGACTGCAAGTGCCAGAATAATTACAGACTTCAGCAGAGAGATGTTTGCAAAATCCCGTCTTCAGTTCTTCCTACTGTTTCCTGAATTTAAATCTCTGAGTTGGAATTTTGCTTGTAGACTATCATCTTGAGGCAATGGCCTTGCCTTTGAGTGACAATGTTTTAGTCAAAAAGAATAATATTTTTACTAGTTTGTTTATGGAATTTAGAAGCCACTGCTCTGGACATCCTCCATTCTTACATCATTCTATTGAGAAGTTGGGCCAGCTGAAATTTGTCACAAATTAATTCTGATGTGAAGGTGTAGATTGCATTGAAAGGCTTCCCAAATTTAGCTGAGTCACAAACCTTAGGTTAAATACATTTGTAGATAATGCTTAGTATCCATACTCTGTATTGAACCTCTGCAGGCCATGCATGGATGCAGTTTTTCCCTGCAACCAGTCATCCCTCACAAAGAGGTGCACAAAAGATCCATGGCAAGAAATGTGATGTTGTGACCCTGGACAAGGAAAGGCAAGGACTGATAAGGAAGCAGAGGAGAAAGAAGAGCAGAACAAGGACAGGCTGCTCCTGTGCTGAGTATTCTAGACAAATCTAAAAGTAGACGGCAGAGAAGGAAAAACAGAAGTCAAGCTGGGGAGCAAAAGTCAGGAAGAGAGTGGAGAAGAGCCACCTTGAAAGAGAAAGAGGTCATAGGAAAAGGTTTGGGCTTAGTGGAACTATTAATCATGGTCCAAAATGTAGTTTCAAGGGTCTTAATCTTGCTGGTGGCTCATGCTGGTGTCACTCCACATGACATAATCCATTCAACTTTTTGGGGTTTTTTATTTGGAAAATGCTGCAGACCTTTCAGTTTTCCTGGACAGTTGGAGGATGAGGCTGTAAAATCAGGGCCTGGTATCCTCTACTGCTTGCATTTCTTTTCTGCACAGCAGAAGGGCAGGAGCCTCCTCCTCCTCCTTCCTCCAGGAGAGGGAGTTTTTATCCTCTCCAGGGTTTCTGTAGTAGTAATTACAGAGACCCACATGGAAAATATACTCACATGCTGTAAGAAAAGTAAGTCATGGAGTCTTCCAAGGATTGGAATTAGGAACCAGCTTCATTCAATGCTTTTTGAGGTGGGGAATGCTGAAAATTTACAGAGTGATGAAGGCAATGTGTGAGATGAATGGAAAACTCCACAATATGAGACCTATGGGGTACTCAGTGAAACTGGTAGGATCACCACAAAACGGGGAATAAGGCTGTGGTAAACTTCTGCCAACCTCTTGCCCCCTCAGGAGGCATCAGCAGGCTCAAGAAAAGATTAAGAAAATTCATGGGCAGCATTTCCATACGTGTATGCTAAAGGGAACAGGGACTTTCTGATCTTTCTGATCCAGTGATTTTAGGTGCTGTAGTGCACAAGAGGAGAGGGCTGTGCTGACCAGGCTGGCAGCATCTCCTATGGCCTTTGCTGAGGATAGACCTCTGGGTTAGATGGGTCATGGTCTCTCTCACCCCATAAATTAGCACTTGATCTAGTGAAATTTCAAGTTCAGTTCTCTTAAGATCCATTTTTGCTTATTTACACTGGGGAAATCCCTATTTTAAGAAAGATTTCTCCTGAATCCTGTCCATTTAATATCTGACAGTATCATCAGATATAGTCATCAGGTAGAGAAGGAAGATTATTCCTCTGGGTATTCAGTATGTATCTTGGTTTTTTTTTCCAGTAACACACAAGAAATACTAAAATAGATTGAAGATTCCTGTTTGAATAAGTCTTGACTCTGAAAATCAATGATATCCCCCCTTTCTTCATGATCTGGTTCCCAAATAAAGATTTCAAATACAGATTTGCCATCAGTCCCCATGATGCATACAGAACAGGGTATATGCCATTGAATTTTTCACAGGCAGTTTCAGGATGGATGATGAAAGGAAACACAGTCTCTGTTAACAGAGGTGGATCATTATTTTATTAATCCAGTGCAGGAATCTAAAAGTGCTGGTCTAAATTAATTTTAGTGAGTTGTACAACAGTTCAGTTCCTGTCAACATTCAGCTTCTGCTAGGCTGATATTAAAGACCCTTGGGGGAATGTCAGGTGCTATATTTTAATGCCAGTGCTGCTGCATCTTGTAAATCTAGCTAATTAGAAGAGTAAATTTCTTTAGCTGACCTGATATTGGATCTTTGGAACATGGAATAAATCACAGGTCAGGTGAGACTTAACTAGTTACATCTAATGTATTGGAGATTTGTGCACAGCAGCATTAATTCTCTTACTGGGTAAAATAACATAACAATAATGTTGCTTCCCAAAAGCTTGTGTGGATATCAAAGTCTCCCTGGACATTCAGCTACCAATATGAAACCTTTTATGGAAGGGAAAAGTGGGGAAGTAAGAGCAGCACAGGCATTGATCTGACAGATCTCGCTGTGCTTTGCCCCCAGGCCATTCAGCTGAGCCGGGATGGACAGTACCTGCTCACGGGTGGAGACAACGGCGTGGTCATGGTCTGGCAGGTGTGGGACCTCAAGCGGCTCTTTGCTTACCCAGGGTGCGATGCTGGGATCCGATCCATGGCCCTGTCCTATGACCAAAGGTGAGACCAGAGTCTGCTCTGGACAAGAGTGTTGGGGAATATCTATTTACAATTAAATTGCATTTTTGTTGTTGCTCTGATTATGATTTTCTGTGGGTCACAGATCCTGGTCATTATCCTGAGAATTCTGTGCTGGCAAAAGTTTTTTTTTAACATGTTATATTTAGGGCAGATAATCTTTTTCAGCTCTTTGGGGAGTGAAGAGAGATCCAAGAAATCTTACTTTGGCAGACTTTCAAGACAGGCTGAGTTATTGGTCCGCACCAATGTACAGTGTGGGTCATGTGGAGGTGGAAGGTTACATGTGTGCATTCATCTCTCTTCTTTCACTTACTAGACAAATCACATTCCTAATTCCAGACTTTTGTGTTAAAAATAGAACAGTTGGAATAGTTGCACAAGAAGATTCCCTCCACACATCCATATATTTGCTAAAGCAAAGTGTCATCCTCAGGTCTAGAAAAGTTATTTTATCCACATACAGCATGACCTGTTTTGAACACTCCTCCCACTGAAGGTGACCACTTAAAATTTTTACTGCAGTTTCACATCATATTTTCCAATGCAGCTGTACTTGACAATGCTTCCGTGCTTTTATCACAAAAATATTGTTTGTTTATAAGATGGATGTTTCCCATTTCATCTGTACACCTTTAGCTTTCAGGCTAGGATTTTATTTGCTGTGGTGTATTTACTAAATGGTGTTTCTGTGTTCTTTTCAAGCAGATTTGTCTCCTAAATCCCTTAGGGATGTCTACATTATGCAGTAAAGCATGTTGCTGAAGCTCTTAGCCTTCCACTTACTGAAGTCCATACTGACTGTTTTTAAAATGTTTATCTATGTTTCTAAAACATAGAAAATGAACTTGAAAAGAACCAAACCAGTGAAACTTGTGGACTTCAATGAAACACTGAACAGCTTCTTGATAAGCATAGTTAGAGAATATTGGCATTTTGGATGAAGCAGTTTTCCATTTAAAAGAGCCATTGCCATTAAATATATTTCAAAAACTGGAGTTACATCTGTTGAATTTTAGACCTCAGAAATTTTGCATTTAGAGAACCTTTAAACTGTAACTAATGACATGTTAATGAACTGAAATTTAATATGGACATAGAGAAATTTATCCATGGCCTTGACTTTAAAACCTATTCACTTTGGGTTGGAAGACAAGGAAGAAATGTACTCAGAGTATTTTACGGAGTGATTACTGGTTAATTGCAGGTAATTTCTCAAGTAAATTATTTGGTAAGCATGAATGTAATGTGTTTGAGAGTGTGCAAAAAGACAGTTTAACGTAATAGAAAAACAAACAAAATTGTACTGCTGACATGAAGTAGGCTATCCTATCAAAATACAATGTTTTGATGATCTCATACCTAATCTTTGTTTTGAAGAAAAGATTTGCAGCCTTTTATTCTGAATTTTTTAATTCTAATGCTTTTTTCCCCAAAATGGAAGGATTTTATACATCCTTATAGTTCTGATTTTTGTAGTACTTTAATGAGACTGTAGAGAGAATGATCCAGAAACCCTTGTGCTTGTGCACTGTGTCAGGACCATAGCTTTTCAAACACATCTAAATGATCTCCAGTACCAGCCCAAGGGTAAAGAATTCAGAAAGAAAGAGTGTCTCAGTGGGAAGGCCCAGGGATTGCTTTCAGGAGCTGCAGAACAATTAAGCCTTCAGTTTTACTATTTCCAACTGAAGGCTTGTGCCCACACCTGATTCCTTCATGTGCTTAACTGGGGGAGTTGAAACAGAAATGAACGCTTCTCCTGGCCTTCCTTCCCTTTGCTGCTACACCAGGGCTTCATACCCACTCCAGTACCACCCAAAAACCAGCCAGGAAATAACCCTGGGGAATCCCAAGTGGCCTTGCAGGAGAGGGATGCTGGTGAGCAGTTCTGTTGTGCAGCTGTGTGTAGCACAAAGCGTTGCACGGCGCTTTGCGTGTTGTCTGACCGGTGAATCTGCTTCCCTCAGGTGTATAATGACTGGAATGGCGTCCGGAAGCATCGTGGTTTTTTACAATGATTTCAATCGCTGGCACCACGAGTACCAGACCAGGTACTGACCTTCCCAGAGGCCGGGACAAGCACTGACAGGAGCAGCTGTGGCCAGGAGGGAGCTGCACGCAGCGCTGCCTCCCTCGGGGTCAAGCTGCCACACGGCTCCTTATAAATACTTCTATTACATCTGAATGTAACTTAAATTTGCTGGAAGAAGCAAACTATTTTTTAAAGTTAATTGCTATTTTTGTAGACCTCACTTGACTTTTGGGGGAAGGGCAAAGAAGCAGAAAACCAGCTGCTGGGTTCTGTAGTTAAAAAAAATCTATATTTTTAGTCACAATGAGAAGTCTATTTTGATCCCTGTATGTAAACAAAACCTAAAGTAAAGATGGTTAAAATTCACATTCTAACTATATTGTGAAGAAACAGATGTTCCATCTGAAGCTTTATCTTTAACCTTGAGGAATATATGATTTTAACATAATAGAAATTAATTATGGTATTGGGGGAATTTTAATCTGTGCTATCTGTACCACACTTTGTCTCGTACTTTTCCAAATGATTGTACTACATCAGCACTGAAGTTTTTGGGAATCAAGGGGTAATATTTAAATTATGGTTAATGTAATTTTAAACTTTGCAAATCATTTCCATTAATGTTGCTCTTCAAGCATGTTTCTAGGCCTAGACAATTAGTCCTTTTTTTAGTTGTATGTTTAGTGCAGTTACAAGAGAAATCGGGAATGGAGTTTGTGTTACATCAAGTGTGAATCCTTTTTAGTTTCTACCTGGCATCTCCTTCAAAGCACACCAAAATATGGATTGTTCCTCCAAATCAGAAAGGTTCCTTTTGAAGGCTTCAAACCAGAAGCCCACAGAGGCAGGTGGTTTTTAGCAGGGGCAAGTTCCAAAGCACATTTCTGCCGGCTGATTGTGCAAGCAGGGAGGCAGCAAGTGCTTGCTGGTGCACAGCCCCTATCCAGCAGCAGAAGCACAAGATTTGCAGGCCACTTTTTCTTTCTTTTTCATCAGAACATGCCCCTGCAGTACTGTAGCACATGCCATATTCCTTTTCTGCCTAAAGCAACAATGTCTTTCGTATTTTGCTACCACCAAATCCAGTCAGATCCTGCCCAGTCATATTAAATTACCTCTTTCTTTTAGGAAATGAAAAATAATTTTTACTAAGGAACAATGAATTGTTTTGGTGTTGCACAAATCTACTTTTCTACAAGATTGCTGTGCAGAACTCTGTGAAAATATTTGTGAAAAGAACTGTTATTGTTTTGTAAGTCTGTATTGCATAAAAATCTTCTTTGTATGTTGTGATCTCTGAGTTGAAATTTACATTCCATATCTGTATTGATACATACATTTCTCTAGCTGCCTACTAGAGCAGTTCCTGGTTTTTCTAAGCATTTAATTACTCTCTCTTTCAGTAAAGATTTGGAATGAGAAAATTCAGTTTGAGTGAATAAATGAAATAAAATTACATTTGTAATTGAGACCTTCAGTTGGAGTATTGGGTTCTCGTTATTCAGGGTATATTCTTAACAGAGGAAAGGGGTGTAGTCGCTGATCTATTTCATATACTTCTGGTGTGTATGAAATGGTGTTTCTGTGTTTTCTGCATTTTCATACCAAGGTGGTTGTGGTGTATTAGTACTTAAATTTTCATGTTTTGTATAGCATGAGGAGGATGGGATTAAGCAGAGGCTGTAGTGTCGTGTCTTGGGAAGTGCCTGGTGTGCTGAGCTCTGTGTACTGAGCATTTGTTATGCAAAACTTGTAATTCACATCTCCTGAAGTTCAACAACATTAACAGCCTTGTATCAGCAGAGTTTGAGAGGAAATTGGAAGGGTCTTGAACTTAAATTTGCATTTGTCTCAAGCCCAGGGTGAGTTTCCTTTTCCTGGGTGGAAGGAAAACAAACAAGAAAAAGGTGTATTTTGCCAAATGGAAATCCTGAAAGTCTTCTGTTTGTGAAAAAATACCTCATTATTGATATTGATTAATTATATATTATATATATTGATTATCCTGATCTTAGACCCAAAATATTTCATGGGGAGTTGATTTTTATGTTGCTTGTTTTAGAAAGGGCTCTATTACATCAGGAGATGCTTTCCCAAACAGGAAGCACAGCTGTGTGTGTGTGCTGTCCTGAGTAGCATCTAAGCCTCCCTGGGAAGCAGCAAGCTGCTGCAGTGTAGTCTCCTGCCTTTGGAGAGCAGCAGCCCTTCTGTGGGAAAGGTCATCTTCACCTTCTCCTCCATGAGCAGGCCTACGAAGACACCCCTGTTCTGGACTGCTCTGGTGAGTAGGACATTCCCTCCTAACACAGGTGACCCCAAATACCTGAGACACCACGCTGGGGCCCAGGCATGCACTTGGGATATCAGCTTTGGCTGGAGTCCTCCACCTCATGCTGTTTGTGATGAGATAGAAAACAGGGTTAAATTTCCAGCTACTCAGGTTACTTGTAACTCTCTTCAGGACAGCACTTGTGTCACGTGGATCACCTGAAACCTATTTATCAGCAGGTGCCAGGCATTAACCTGCAGCTGGGCCTCATTTGACTGGTATTGGCAGAATATTTCTGAAGAGAGGGACAGACCCCTCTCCTTGAATACATTTATGCAGAGGGAGCATTTATGAAGAACATTTTTTATGTGATAGTCTGGCCTTTCTTCTGCCATGATGAGCTCAAATAGAGCTGCTGCCAGCTGTGGTTTATGGGAGCTGCTCTGCAGCACTTGGCAAATGTAGCTGGAAATCCCTCGTATTTTCTATCAGCAAATTGCTGATAGAAATGCTGTAGAATCTGGCATGGGGTGGTCAGAGTGGGGGTTTCTCTGAAAGAAGTTTGTGTTGTGGTGCTACTGCAGGCAGAGGTAAATGAATGCTCAGAGACTTGAGAACATTTCTGCAGTTCTTGGCTGTGTTCTGTCTCTACACCTGAAGGCAAGCTGTGTATGTATCTGTTATTGTTTCTGGCCCTGACATCCTCTTCACAGTCCTTCACCTACCTGCAGCACTTTGTTCCTGATAAACATCCCAAAGAGCTGATCTGATACCAAGGTAATGGGAAGTGAGTTTTATTGCAGCTTTAGTCAGGACATCATTGTTGTTAGTTGTATTGAGTAAGAGTGGCCTAGGTAAGGTGACTGCTTAGGAAAAAAAAACTGTAGTTGTTCCACTTTATGTCCTAAATGTCATATTCATAAAGATTTCAGTGTGCTTGTGGTATGGCTACGTTTTTTTTTTCTCCCAGAAGTAATTCAAGGGGAATAACAGATCGCTATATTGTTCTTGAGAAACTGGCTTTATCCTCGTTAAATAGAAGCAGAGATGGGCCATTCTGAGAGTGCTGCTCTAAACCAGTGAGGCCTCTCCCATACAGGGTTAGAATGTTTGTAACACTTGAAATGGGTCACTTGCATGGATTTACCATGTGATACAACATGATATGAAATCCAAAATAGTTTACTTTTATGCAGTACCAACCTAAGACTTCAGTAGTCTAATGCAGTTAATGATGCATCATCATTTAAAGCTGCTCTTTAAAAGCTCTGGACAAAAAAGGAGAAGTAAGAAATGGTTTTAGATTTTGCTTAGATGTACGGAAATTCAACGATGTTTAACCTAAAGCTCCTCTATTCAAATACAGTCATTGTCATTAGGTAAAAAAAGAATAAAACATACAAAGTTTGAAAGATTAATTCTAACTTGTACTTGTAAAAAGCGTACTTTCACTTGAGACTCATTATTGAGAAACATATTGTTAGAAAAGGAATGTAAAATATTTCACAACTATTTATGTATTGTAGGAAATACAACTCCTTTTTGGTTTGTTTTTTTTTTTTTTTTGTAAATTAATCGAGATAATAGTCAAAGGTGTAGTCTTGAAACCAGAGAGATGTGTGTATTTAGTAGAATCTGAAATTGCACACAGGTTGGCCCCTGGGACTGCATCATATAGTCAGCTAATTAAACACATTGTGGTGAGTTCTTTGGAGATGATGCTGCATTGTGTGGGAATAAACAAAAAGGGATTCCCAAAATGTGGTGCTTGCTGTTTGCTAAATGGACAATGTTTGAAAAGTAATAATTTTTTTTTTCTTCAGGTTATTACAGTATTTTTCTTGCTGCTGTGTGAGCTCTGAGCTGCAAGATGTTGTAGGGACAGCACAGCTCAGTCTGGTTGTGTGGTGAGACTTTGGTGCAGTCAGCAACAGCAATATTAAGTAATTCAGAAATTACTTTGTAACCTGCTCTCCCAATTTGCTTTTTGCCTTGCTTATCCTGTGTGCAAGGGATACTTTTTTCAAGCCTCTGTAGCTGCAAAAACCAAAATCTGACCATTTGAAACAACACAAGTAGTGTAATTCAAGCAGTGTTTAAACACTCAGCATTTCAATGCTCTAGGCATAAGTATTTCCTGTTAATTGGCAATTATCTCACCTATTATTTTGGGGAGGAGGGAAGAGGTTTTTGGTACTTCTTTGAAATCTGCACCTTGCACGATTCATACTCTTGGCTTCCTGTTTTCAAAGGAAACAAAGGTACTTAAAATTCAAATTCTCTTTGAAAAAAAAAATTATATCAAGAGGAGAAGCAACAGCTTCCTAGTAGATGGTTGCATGGCTGCTTGCAGCTACCAGTCCCTGCTCAGGTACTTTTTTTCATAAGGCTAATTTAGTTTAAAAAGAAAACAAAAATCCTGCTAGAGTGACTTCCCCTGACAGAAGACCTCAACTAAATACCTGTTACTGTGCTTTAGACATTGAAGCTGACTGCAGGTAGGAGGGTTTCATTTGCTTGTCTTTTTTTGTCATCTTAAAACCATTGGTTTTACTTAACAAGCATTTTGGGTAGGTTGCTAGATTTGTGCATTTCTGCTGCTTTCCAGTTGCTGTTTGGATGTGGCTTGAAAGAAAGAATGAGTAAATGCAAAATATAATTTCCAATTTAAAAACTGATAAGAGCAAAGATGACAGATAAATACATATATTTATGTAAAAGTGAAAGAATCAGTAGATCTATGCTATCAAGCTATAAATAATTAGACCAATGACTACTGGAAGGAAGAAAGATGTGAAAACCAGGGTTAAAAGGGATTTACTGACCTGTGTAAATATTCTTGACAATTAGCTGCTAAGAATGAGTCAATACTTGAGAAAAGTAACACCATAAAACAGCATATTCATTTAATGTATTTTGAGAATTATTTAAAATAATTTTTGATGTTCCAGAATGGGGGTAATTGTCTAGAAGGATAAATATTGATGGGACTCAATCAGTGGATGTAGTATTGTGCTGATTTGTGGCAGGAAAGGATTCAGTCCTGGGACTTCAAATCTGGAACTGCAGGAATGGCTCATTAGACTTTTGTGAACAACTACTCACTTGTAAAGGACCTAGAAAGATTAGGATATTTAAAATTTTTTTTTTGATAATTAATTTTTTTAAATGTAGGCATGGTAGAAGTAGAGCTGTCACTGTGGCGTGATTGTAACAGTCCTTTCTGAAAAATGTGTAATTTGTTTCCAATTTCTAGAAATAGTTCTTTTCTCTATATAACAGGAAAAAAAATCATGAACCAGAGCTATTTTTGCCTTCTTCCAGCAGCAACTGGTGGTTCTACAACAACAGAAGGACTAAATGAAAGTGCAGCAGGTAAGACACCAAATGTGATACTTTGGGGTCTTCATTAAGTGTTTTTGTGTTAACCAACACATCCTAATTTTATTTTTATGTTAAAGTGTGCTATCTCCTGCACCTATGCACAGACTGAACTTACGTGGAACTATTTTAAGGCATGGAGCAGTGCTATAATTTTGCTAAGAGTTGGGGGCTTTTCCAGCTATCCCATGTTTTTATCTGATAACATGTTGGCCATATGATCATCTTTTCCACCTGCCATCACTATTTTTAAATAGGCATTTTGGAACCTGCCTTCCTCTGTGAATCAAAATACTTGTCTAAGACTGTTTAAATGTTGATCAGTCATGAACTTAGGGACATGAATTCAGGGTATTTCTCTTTGCTTTCTTCTTCCATGAGAAAAGGTGTAATAGTTTAGAACTGGCAGCTGCTGGCCAGGCAAATGATGATTCTGTTATAGATGTATAATTACTTGTGCAACACAACTTGTTGGAAACCCTTGCCAATCCATGGCAGATTTTTTTATTCATTGCCAAGTCCATCCTCCTAGGAAAAACAGAACTTAACCCAGCATTCATTATTTGCTTGCTGCTCCCTCTCTGCTGATCTCTCAGTTCAGCTGTTTTGGAGGCTGCCTGTCTTTGCTCTGGGGGCTCCTTAGCCTGCTCCACCTGAAATTCTACATCCTCTTTTTGGCTGAGTCTGAGACTTGTTGCAGAAATCACCAATGCCACAGGCAGACACAGACTCACACCGGTTTCCCTTCTGATTAGGATTACAGTGATAGCTTCATCTTTTTACACTCTACCAAAAAACAAACTATTTAACAGAAAGGCTATTCCCATATTCTTCAAGTATATTGAAATTACTTCTGGGAACCCACAACAAAGTTAATTAACAAGGATTGGTTGTAGCCCAACCTTTTTCTCATAGTTTAAGACATGCCATGTTTTTCTACCTTTAATACCATTTTTTTAAACAAAGATATTACACATCTTTCAGCCACCATGGCCTTAAGTTATCAGTTGGCACTTTCTTAAATGCTCTTCAAAAACTAAAACAACCATATTAAGTCATGGCTTTCATAGGAAGCAATGAACTTTAAAACAACGAAGTTTATGGGAATCCCTCAAATGAATTCTATTAAGTTGTTTTGGTAGGCATCTAATTGTTCAGTCTCTCCAGGGGGAATAAGACAACAGTGTCACTGACCAAGTGAGCTTTCAAAGAAATGAATGACTTTTTGTGTTCTGTTTTTTTTTTTTTAATGAAGAAAGTTTATTGCAGGTCTTTCTTTTACAATTCTAGTAGAAAGTATAGCTAAGAGAAAAAAAATTAACTATGACCAATTCATAAGAACGAGCAAAGGAAAAGGATTAAGCTGAATACATACTCTATTGAACTAAGCATTATGGTAAAGAGAAAACCTCATCTATTTTGTGACTGCAGATTAAGGACAGCTGCTTCCCAATCCTGGTTTCCAGTGCCTGCACCAGGTGAATAGGGGGGATAGCACTGACAGACCTCTGATGGCTATTGATGGCAGCTCCTCTATCAGCTTGTCCTAGAATTAGGAGCTTCTTGGTTCATCGTAGCTTGGATAACATGCAGCAGGCTTTCCCTTCACAGGCCCAAAGTAATTTTATTTGATTTTATCTAACAGGTAGTCTGACCCTGGAGAAAGGTGTGGATGGAACACTTGTGGTTAGGATAAAAAATGGCTAAAGCAAAAAGGCGTCCTTCACTCCAGTCTTTGTAACAAATAGATGTCCATTGCCCATGTTTACATCCCAAGTTACTTTATTTAAATTCATATTATCTAAACACTACCCTGCCTGCAAGTCAGATAACAAACTTGATGGAAAACAACCATCCTTCCCTCTCTAACTCCAAATATTTGTCTCATGATATTTTACAGTTAGTCCACTAAAAAATTCTTCATGAAAATTTGCCTCTTCAAGTTTAGTAGAAACTTGGCTAAAAATAGAGGCATTGGAATAGAAGGCAAATAGAAGTTTTCTTCCCTTGTCTGCCTCTCCCACTTTTCTGAGAATTCCCATCAGAAGAACAGAACAGGGCCTGCTGGTAGAAATGAGGCCAGGTAACTGTTCCCCACCTCACTGCTCATATAAAAATATGGTTAGCTACACCATAAGTTAGTCTATGTAGAGCCCAAGGCTGTGTGAAATGGAGTTAATTATTAACACGGAGAACTTAAAAACCACCTAACATTGCCAGAGTCTTTCCCCTACTCCTGTTCCCAAGATGTGTTTCATTCACCCACTGTGAGAGGGAATCAGACCCGGCTGGGGCTCGCCATGAGAGGTGCACACAAACTGAAAACAGTCATGGGAAATGAAGAAAACTGTGGCCAGAGTGTGGGGAGCTTCAGTTGGATTTGTTTTCCCCAGTCCTACGCACCAGGCTGATCCCCAGCAAGCTCAGGAGAAGGCAGCGTGGCAGACCGGAGTGGCTCAGGAGCAGCAGGGAGGAGGGGCTGGGACCCAGCCACACGAGGATCAGCAGCTGCAGCAGCAATTGCAGGAATTTTCTCCATTCCAGCTCTACCAGAGTCCTGACAGCGCTTGCTGCAGAAAATCTGACTCTCTTTATCTAGAGCTGTGTTCTACGAACAAACAAACAAAACAAACCCAAGGTAAAACATGAAACAGCACTTCAATACAGCCCTGCCTTAAGGGTTAACACAGTCTACAAGACATAAACTGCATGCAATACAGCCAGGATAAAAAAGGAGAAATAACATTAGTCTTTTATATAGTGATTGGTATAATTTTTGTGATGCTGACTTTAGGAAATGTAAGGAAAACTTCTCTTCCAGCTGAATGCTTGCCATAATGTTGCAGGTTTGAAAGTTTTGTCTTGCAAGTCTGATGTGGAAAAAAAGTGGTTGTGATAGAGACAGAACTTGTCATAGTAACTATTAGCAAAATTTATGTACCTATGTTTTTGCAGACACAAGGAATCAGGTGATGCTTCCTGAGAACTCAGTGCTATAGTTCCTGTAACAAACCACAGGGTACAGAAGGGGAACCCCTGGGAAGGTGACAGATGGAAACCTAAACATTGTTTCTTTTTTCAAGAAAAGGGCCTGCTTTTTTGCTTAGTGGTGGGAGCAGGCAAATGACCTCTCATGGTGGCAAAAATGCATAATTTCTGAATTCTGTACTTAAAAATGAGTTTACAGGAGATGGGAGCAACAGGTTGAAATGAAAACTGAGAATTCCACAGTGACTAGGTGGATTATTGGGGGTATATGGTACATCTGCTGCAGACAACAATTTCCATGCCCTCTAAAGGATATGTGCTAATTGTAAATGTCAGGTGCTCTGCCTTTTGCTCAGCAATTTAGTTTTTTGATGGGACTTGCTTTGCTAATGTAAAGATTTCTGTGTGTTTTTAGCTGGGCTTGACTAATAGACTATTCAAATTTAGCATGGTTCTTTTTTTTTTCAGATGTGTTTATTGTATCAAAGTCGTCAAGGGCAGCAGATAAAAGATACTTTTTCTCTTTTATTGTTGTTGTTGTTGTTTACTTTTGGTTGTTTGGGTTTTTTTTCCTAACTCAAGTTACATCACTAGCCTCCCTGCATAGAGGTACAAGGAGAAAATTCCATAGTCCACAACAGAGTTCTATGCTACTGACAATCGACACTGAACAGGGAGCATGCGACGAAAGGAACAGCTGAACTGGGTCTGGGTTTTGAGATTAGTAATGGTCTAAAGGAGTTCTATCATTATCAAGACACCATTGCATTGCCTTTTTTCTTGCTGGAAAAAGTTGTAAATAGGGGTTTCTGCTATTTCAGTGGCAGGTAAAGTTATTTAAAAGGGGAAGGGCATGCTTTCAGTTCATGCTGACAGTGATTTTCTCCTGTGTTGTCCTCATAGCAGCAATACATTCCTATGTAATGCAGTTTAGGGTTTTCTTTTTTTAATTTTACTGTTGTGAAGCAAGAATGGTTTTTTATATGTTTAGGAGTGATTATCTCCTGTCTGGCTCTAAAGGAAGTGTCAGTTCCAATTTTTATTTTAAATAAAATGTTTAGTTCAGTGGTTTAGTTTAAATAAAATGTTTAGTTCTATGTTTGCTTCTCTCTTCAAAGGGTTTTCATCTTTTTCTAGCTGTTTTTGCATACATTGAGATATAGAATGCACAAAATGACTGCCAGGAGAGTAAACCAAGACATGTCTGAGGAAGTAAAAAATTGTTGTATTGGTGTTTATGTAGGCTATTTCAGATATGCATCAATCAAGACCGAACACTTTTTTCCTAAGTGCTTAAAAGGTATTCCTTTGCTGGTTTGATGTGGTTGTATAGCTTTTTCCACTTCAGACTGGCTTAGTTATTTCTCCTTTCTTGTTACAAATGGAGACCATGTACTTTTGTGCAGCAGAACAAAGCATCGCAGTTAGTACGTACCATTGCCTTGGACCTACTCAGAGGAAAGCAATGCAGGCATTGGGAAAGGAGGAAAAAAGGAAGGAAGCAAGGGACAGAAACTAGACTTACTTTAAGCAGAACTAACACAATTGCAACAAATTTTATATTTACAGAACATTTTTTAATTGACAAAAAAAAAAAAGAAATCAGTAATGAATTAAGAGCAACATGCTTTGGGGGCAGCAGGAGCCTCCTGAGCAAGGACACTGAACTGGAGATGTGCAGTTTTACTTATCTGCCACAGGATGGTATTGTCTGCATGGGCCAGTGACAGTGCTGAATGAGGTGATGCTAAAGGGGCTCCAGTGAATGTGCAGGTGGACTGAGAGAGCAATGCACTGCAGTACACGAGAGTTACAAAGTGTGTTTGTCTGAAGCCAAATGTTGGTAAGCAATGAGTGCTGGAGCAAGTGAAGAATTTCTGAACACAAAGATAACTAAATTTCAATGCTCAAGGTAAACTAGGGCAAGAATAACAAATTGGGGGCTTAACCCTCATTAGATCACAGTGTTTTGAACAAGGTTTTACTTTTCCTTTCAGCATTAACTGGGAGCTACATTCAGCAATTAATAATTATGCATTTACATCCTTCCATACCTGTTAGAAGGAAATAAAAGCAGGAAAAGGTAAAATAAGGTGAACTTTCCTGGCTGAAGGAGTGTCAGTAGCTAACAGAAAAAAACCCACACCAGTAAGAAGCCAGAAGCTACACTGTGTCAGAGATCTGAGACAGGCTTAAGTGGCATGCAAGTTGGAGAGGGGCTGAGAGTTAGAATTAAAATTGCTCTTATTACATATAGTGCATTTTATACCATTTTCAGCTTCAGGCTTATCCATAGTCTCAACAGTATAAAGAATGAAGCTCTGAAGTCCCTCTCAAACTGTCAAGTCAAACTGTCAAAATGAAATGTAGACAAGAGCATGAACCTGAAATCTATTTCCTGACTTATGTTTATGTTATCACTTTTCCTACATTTAAATTGTTTGCCTGTTTAACTCACATAAATGTATTTGCAAAGACAGATATATTAGCAGAAACATTTTATTTGAATTTACTGGCTCTCAGATGATTAAAACAATTCTTTGTTAACATAATTGGGCTGGGCTTTGAGAGTGATTAATACTAATGGGAGGGGTGAGGCTGGAAGTCCCTGTCACCTTACCATGGACGGCTTTACTTTCTTTAAGTTACTGCAGATACATTTTGTGTGCAGTGTCCATCCTTGTATCAGACAAGGATGGGCCCCAGAAAGATCAGAAAGAAAGGAAAAGTTTCTGGAATTGGGGCCTGGTTTCCTGGCATAGGTACTGTTGAACAACACTATGCTCAAGATGAAGCAATACTTGATCAGACACAGAGGAAGACCCTACTTAACTAACTAGATGGGCAGTATGATAAAAGACCCCCCACAGTTGTTAATAAACTTCATTTTAATGTATGCCTTAGGACTTAGTGCTCATATGTTTCTATTTGAAAGTTCATTTTTATCTCTAGGGTAGCACACTGTGATAGAGTTGGTTGCTCTCAAGGAATGATAAGACAATCCACATTATATATCAATAAAGACTAGAATTAGAGACTGCTCTAGTTTTGGGTTTGCTATTCTTGCACCACACATGCTCGTAGAGCACTGTTAGGAAAATATGCAGAGTATACTATCAATGTATAAAAATGTTCATTTCTCTTACCATGATGACAGAAACCCCAGCAGATGTGTTATTTTGCTTGGGTATGGTGTTATTAAAGTGCTGCTTCAGTTTACCTGTTACTTCAGCTTGCATATTATTCTCCTGGGAAGCATCATCCTGTTTAAGAAGGAACACAATATTCAAGTAAGGAAAAAACAGGAAAACTTTCTTCTATCAGGTACTTTCTGCTTTTTAATGCATAGTAAAGGGAACACACTCTGCCACACGAGAGACAATTCCAGAGGAAAGGAACGGAACAATAATTCACTTTTTTATGAATGAACTTCTGTTTTTTAAAATGACATGTGGCACCTCCAGTGCATTGATCTGTCCCACAATTATAAGCTGCAAGTTTGATTCAAGCAAGCTAAAAATAACAGGCTTGAAGTAATCTTAAAAATGAAAAGCATATTTATCACTTGGATTTCTTTCAAATCACCACTTTAAATGGCCCATCATGTTCCAAGTCTGGAGCTGTTATAAAGTATCATAAAAATGTTTGAGAGGAGCTGTTATCCATTGATACACTTGCTAATAATTGTCTTCCCTTGTGTCAGGAAACTCCACAGATCATATTCAGTCCCTCTTTTAGAACATGTCTGAAAATAAGCATTGACTGTGTCCATGTAAAACCTAGTACTTATTAATAATTAATTAATTTTAAATCAATAAGCAATGCACTTTGGTGTTCCCCTTTGCTGCTGCCTGAGACGATGAAGGAGCTGGCAGGCATCAGCTCAGTGTCTATGGTAAATTAGGTGTTATATTTGTACTGCTGCTTCTGAACACTACATGTTAATGGTTAGATTTACAGGTTTAGTGTCAAACTAGAGACAAGTGAAATCTAATTTACTCACTGACACCCAGGGATGGCTTAGGATCTGTGCTGCTGTGTACCGGGCTTCAGCATTCACATGTAGCATCAGGCTGATTAACTCCTTCATTGAAGAAGAAAAAAAAAAAAAAAAGGAGTTTGAAGGGCGTTGGAAAGGATATTAAAACTGAAAATACTGTTGCACCAAGTTCTCAGTGCAAGCTTTCTTGATACCTGAATGGAAAAAAAACGACCCCAGCTGGTACCAGAACCAGTGATACCCATGTGATACTCATGTTTCATTGAGTCTATTGAAAACAAATGAAAAAGAAATGTTAAAAAGATCAGCTCTAATGTTCCTTTTGTTCTCTATATATTTATGCACATGACCAGAACATAAACAGAGATGGGAAAGATGAGATCCTCTCTGGGCAGTGCACAGAGACAAAAATCTTCATCTCAAAGTCAAGAAACTGATGAAATTATTTTGCAAACTGTTCTCTTCGGTATTGTTGCAGAAGAATAAAAGACATTAAGCCATGCCCCCTCTTATAAAAGCTTTTATAGCCTCCAAATTATCAGTCTTCATACTCTTATCAAGATTATTTTGAGATTATTTCAAGGGGACTGTCCTTTGCTTCAGCTTTGGGAAATAGTTTCTTCAAGCAGATGATAACAACATACCTAACTGAGAGCTTTCCCAGCCAGCCAAGTTAATTAGTCTGTGGAAGTCTGAAGTGAGACATCACCTTGAATACCAAGATTGAGAACCTTGTTTATTCAGAATGCATGTCTGGAAATGTCTGAGATGACTGGGACTTGGGAAATCTTGGTAAATGGATAAACATCCATTGGGAAATGCATTATAAATGCAGAAAAAATTCTGCTTCTCATTGGCTAGATAGAAAAAACACCTCTACTTGCTAGTGATTCCTCAGGTATTATTCAGAGCACTTTAGTGAATTAACCTGAGAAATGGGGCTTACAGCTTGGAACCTTTGTCCTACAGACAGTCATTTTAAGCAAAGCTGCAGTTTTGTTTAAACACAAAGTTTTTGTTTAAAACACAAGAACTGCTGGCAGTGGCAATTAGCAATGGCTGCACCTCTTGAAAAGCTCTAATAAATGCCTCAAGTCAAATAGGAAGAAATGCCAACTGCATCCAGTCCACAGAGCAATAATTTTTCTTTTTTAAAGAGTGACAGGAGGGAAAAACTGAGAGACACATTTATTTTACAGCTGAAGCACTGAACCTGCTGTAAAGTGCATCATGAAGTGAACTGGGTATCATGTGATGTTCCCTGAATGCAGCTGGCATTTTGCTACTCTTGCTCAGGCAGAACCATGACAGCCTGAAACACCTGAGCTTTCATCAAGCACTCTTAAGCTAAACCAACTACAAAGGCACAGCAGCTGGGCTGCTCTGGATCCTCCAGGCTACCTTCCCAACTTCAGCACAGCCTGCACAGGGGCTTGTCAGAAATTCTGTTTCAGGTGGGAAAAAATATAAGTACCTTTGCTGAATCAGTGATGTTATCCCAGTAGGGAGAGGGAAATTCCAGCTTCCCCACAAGTATCTGATCAAAGAGGTCTTCCTGAAGGTTGTTTTCACTGTAAAACAGCAGTAACAAAAAACATTGTGAGATAAAAAGCCAATTTGTTGTGGGAATTTTAACTTGATTTGGAGATGGAACAGAAATTACATTAATAACTACTAGAAATGCAGAATTTCTAAGCTTATACAGTGATAGCTCTTCTGAGCCAATAGATTTAGATAACTCTTCCACTGGAATAGGGACTGCATTATTAACACACATTTATTAATCTCATTTATGACCTGTTTTTTACTAGCATGATATGGACATTCTCTGTGCCCTCCCTCCAGACTCTAATCAAAGAATACACTTGCTTGCACAATGTATCTTTCAAAACACATTTTCAATTTTACACGTGAAACTAACAACATGAAAAACACTAATATTTTTCCTTCAACAATAATCGTATTGTTTGCAAAATATTTTTGTTCAATGTGGTGATTTAGTTAAAACCTAAGTATTTTGCTGTAAAAATGAACGTACAGAGGAGAATTGTTAAGAAGAGAATTCCCTATTAAAATGTGCTAATTCCTTCTCATTCTCTGGGAAAAAAATGAAAAACTAAACCTTTTGATTTGCAGTAGAACTGAGAAATAGTGTGACTTTGAGTATCAAAAATGGTGTTTGCAAACCCCACCGCCCGTTTGACACTTCCCAAAAGGACGAACGAGGTTGAAAAGGCAGGATAAATCCATTTTCCCCTCTCCTGGTTTCCCAGCACCGCTCTCCCGGAGCTGCCGCGTCCCAGCGCCATCGGCAGAGGGCAGCGCCTGCCCGTGGATGGCGGAGCTCGGATCCGCACGGAGACAAAAGGAAAAGCGGCTCTGCCCTCACACCCCCCACACAGCACTAAAACACCTGCCCCCGCAGGAAAATATATTTAAAAATTTGATCCCAAAACCTAAAATGAGGGACGAGTGAAAACCTCTCAAAGAAATGAACAAAACTGTGAGGAAAACGCATCAATCTGATCCAGCTTTTCTCCTCCCCCAAGGAGGCCTCCTTCAGGGACAAAGATCAGACTTTTTCTGAAAGAACTTGATTGTTTTTGCTGGTTTTCCCTTTGACACTCACCTGCGAAAAGGTGGGAATCCACATAACAGGATGTATGTGATCACACCTGCAGCCCAAATATCCACCTTTAAGCCATACCTGAGACAACAAGGCTGTGTTACATGTGCTGAATTAACAACAACAACGAAAGTCATTCCAATCAAAAATAAATGACACTGACAGGATTATGTGAGAATCTGTGGTAAATGGTAAATTGTCTGCTGCTGATGTGGTGATGTATTTTGTGCCTGAGCATCTTTTCCTTCACACCTTTACAGTCTTTAAGGAGCCATGATTCTACTTTTTTTTTTTTTTCCTCTACCATAAGCGTCAAGGCTCTCCAGGGTCTTCTGAATATACTGAAATCCAAGTCAGTGTCCAGGCTTCCCAATTCAGAGCTACTAATGATTAAAGACAAGAATGTGCCTTCTCAGTCTCCACAGTGAAGAAACTCTCTCTAAGGTCATCATGTGTTGCTAAGCAACAAGACACACCAATTCTGAAGCCTCTCCAGAGAGTAACACAAGGAAGAAGAGCTGCACTTTTCTTTTAAAGCATAAAGCACAGAAATTAAAACACTGGAGGTCAGAAAGAGGGCTTTTCCCCTATTCAGTATATTCAGTTTGTCAAAACACACAGACAAGGTGCCCTCCGACACCGGAGCTCACTGCAGCTGTGAAATGTTTCTCAATGCAACAAATGCACTGAACAAGGAGTGAAACAGCACAACAAAAGCTCCCTCCATCAGGAAATTCAGAGTGGTCACAGCCATGGCAAGAATCAGCCAGAGCATGGAATAGAGTTCTCGTAGGTCTAGAAGGAGAGAGGACTTGGGAAAAGATGCCATTGGTGAAAATTTACCATTTTACAAAGTCTTTTTCTGTATTTATGCAATGACCTGTTAAATATGGAATAATGGGGTTGTTCAATTGTTATCAAATAGGATGTGTCACCCAAAAGGCTCACTTGAATCAACATGATCTAATTAGAACTGTCCTGAGAACAGGTTTGGAGTAGGTGACCTCTGGAGCCTCTTCCAATATAAGTGATTCCATTTCTAATGTAAATGCTGTGTTTTGCCTGTCTGTTCTTCCCCAAGCAGCTGCCATGGGTGGCACAATGGGCTCTGGATGCTGAGGTGAGGCAGGGAGCACAAACAAATGGTCTCCACTGCACCAGAGCTGGTCCTGGGGAGGTGGGAGAGGAGGCAAAGGTGAATTCTGGGAGCAGGCAGAGCAAGGAAACTGACTCTTGGAAGAACTGGGAGCGGTGCCCAGGGGTGGTTTGGTTACAAAACAATGGATGGCCAGCCTGTTGGAGCATTTAGATCTTACAAGATCTTACAACCTGCCAAAAACGAGGGTTACCAGGCCTGTGTTGTAGGCAGTCATGCTCACCCTGTCTCTGCAATGATTTCTGGAGCCACATAGGTGGGTGTCCCACAGACAGTGTACAAAGGGCCTTCGACCACTGTCGCCAGTCCAAAGTCTCCAAGCTTCAAAGACTTGGTTCCATCTGAATATTCACACACCTAGAAATCAGAGAAATTAACACAGAATGAGGAGGAGAACATCTGCATTTTTATATCCTCTAATTTCTTTGGGAAATCATCATCACCACACCAAGAAGATGGGAAAAAGAGGTAATTTCCACAGCCCTGTAGGGAAAGAAGAGAAAAAAATTATATTCCCATTGATTGCAGCTGGAGCAAGAGTTCAATGGAGCTGTCTGCCAGCTATGTAGGTCAGACCGTGACACAGCCTCGAGCAACTAGAGGTGGAAAAGAAAACCCAGTCCTTGAATGTTGGGAAGTTTTAAATATATTCAGTAAAATATAATGCTCTACTTTCATTTGACAAGGACCTAGAGTTTAAAATGGGACTGGCAGCTACAATCAGATTTGTTTAACATCTTGTTAACTTAGCATAAATCTAGTCAGCATACCGGGCAATTTCATCAGCAAATGTCTTCCCTGTGCTTGGTCTGGGCAAGTTCAGCTTAGGTTTCTGTGCAGACTCACCTGCGCCTTGCCAAAAGGCTCCTAGCACTGAGTCATTTTATTGATGAAAGAAGCTGAATTTTGTTAGAAATAAACAAATATATACAACAGTGATGGCAGGAATAAATCAAACCAACACAAAGGAAACATTCCCCAATAAATTAATCTCAGTTTCGCTCTTAAAGTAAAATGTTCATATTAACATGATTTCAAAGGCATCTAGTTTCTAAAATGACCCCATAATCTCCAGAATGGCTGAATTTATTTGCCTTCCTCAAGCAACTGAGCACTGCAATACCTTTCTTCATTCCCCTGTGTGATTCATATCAGTAATGGAAACACTTGTTCTCCTTTATATAACACTTTCATATCAGCTATTACTCTTAGGGTTTGCATTTTTTAAATGCATGACTAGCAAAGGGAATGTAATTCCCATCGAGACTGGCTGGATGACCCTTTGCAAAAAAACCTATGTGCAATTACAGGTAGAAGTTGATGGGAATAATTTGCATTTATATTCAATACCAGGATGTTATCTCAACATTCTGCTGCTGTCAATCACAGTGAGTAAGATTTGCATCTGTTGAGTAATCTCTTTAGGCTTTCTAGGCAGAAAGGGCATTTGTGCCTATTTATAACTATTCAATCACTAATGAGAGCTTAAAATTTCTTTGGACTGTGTGTGTTTGGAGATGCAGTAATAGTATGTGAGACTTCCACCTTCATTTTCTCTGTCAAGTGCCACATTGCTGTGACTACATTTTCCAGGAGAAGCCTCCCCCCCAGCTTTTTTTTTTTTTTTGCTACACAATCTAATTTATTTGAAGATTTACTTAAATTGTTAAACACTGCCAGTGGAATTACTGGGGAAAGAATTGACTATTAATTAGGAAATTGTTTTCAGCTTGTAGCCCTGTCCTTGTAATAGTTCAAAATCCAGCCTGGGATAAGCTGTGACTCCTACTCTTGGTGCAAACTCATTAAACAGGACTGACAAACACCACAAAAGACTTCAAGAAGTGCCTCAAGCTGGGGAGATTATGGCCCTGTTCGTGCAGTGCGTGACTCTTAATGTCCAATATGTAATGCACAATGTCCCAGCTCACATAAGCAGGACAGCCCACGCTGATCCCATTCTATGGACAGAACGGGAATGATGCCCTCTGTGGACTGGGGCCTAAGTAGTTCCCAAAGCAGACTTCATTCTTGTCAACACAGTTATTTTATGTCTCTGCTGGAAACAAAAGCGGACAGTTGCTAGGGAAAGAATAAACCCATGTTTAGGGATAATTCCCAGCCAGAATACTGGGAAGCCATCAGAAAGATGATCCTACTATGACAGTGGAAGGAAAAAAACCACTGGCTTCAGATGGTAACCTTAGGATTGTTCAAAGAAATGGAAGAAACGGCTCTCAGCCCGCCTTTCCCCCACTTGCAAACTGATAAATAATGCATTGACATAGCTTTAAAATTCATTGTTTTGTGAGACAATACTCCTGCTTATCCAGAAGGCAGCCAATCAAAATGTAAATAAAGATAGGTCTAAGGATAGGTTTGAGCACAGCTCTCCTGCATTACAGTGATTGCTATCTCATGGCAAAAGATTTACTTCATACACACTTACTCTAAGTTAATATGCCTGCTGTTCTCTGCTGTGCTCCTTGACATTTATACACAAGGATTTGCATTAATGAGAACAAAGTAAGAGAAAAGACTGGAAAATAAATGGGACGTACCAGAAGATTTTCTGGTTTGATGTCTCTGTGCACGATATTGAGACCATGCAGGTACTTGAGAGCACTGGCTAAATTGTAGACCATGGCACTCCCATCTCTCTCTGTGTATTTTGTAGATGAAGTGATGGCATCAAATAGGTCTCCTCCCTATGTAATGAGAAGAAAAAGATCATTGTTTATGATGGTATTTTGTTGAAAAAAAAAACAAACCCTAAATAAATATGTAAAATCTTCCTTCACAAAAAACAAGCTCAAATTCCTGTTAAACAGCAAAAAAAAAAAAAAAAGAAAAAAATTTTTCAGAAAGATGATCTTGTCACCACGATACTAGACTGGGACTTCGGTCATTTACATTAAATTCTTAACTTTACACCAGGCTTCTGGTGTCTGAGCTTGGGCAAATCACAGAATTTTTTTTTTGTGTTGGTCTTCCTACCTTTGATCACTCATTTATATTACCTACAGGCACAGGCATACAGCATCCCTTTTCTTCATCTTATCAGTATAATACCTTCAACATATTGAAGAACAGCCCTGATTTTGAGCAAAGTCTAAAATACATTAGCCCAATAATATAAAAAACCCCCCAACTAACAAATATTCAGCAAATCTAAATTTCTGCAGATTTTGCAAGAAATACCAAATAAATATAGCTGAAGAGGACTAAAAAAGATAAACACATTCCAACATAAATGAATCCAGTGACTGAGATACATTGAAGTGCAGAAACTCCAGGTGATTCTTGAGTTCTGAATGTGTCAAGCTCTGTTTCTGGATGCCCTTCTCCTCTGGGAATACACAGCAACGTGTGAGGGAGTTACTGATGCGGCATTTTCAGTCATTGCAACAAATTTCATGTGGGTGTCTCCATGATGGTTTCCCTGGATACATCTGTAGGAGTGATCTGTCTGAGCTGTGGGTGGCATTCCAAGCATTTCAATGCACACCGAAGAGAGGCAGCAATTCAGAAAATACAGGCCAAGATGGTGGTGAATTAAAACATTAAAAAAATACCGACTTGAAACCCCAAAAAGCTTATAGGGTATAAAAATAGCTTCTAGAAAGGAGGAAAGATGAGTGGGCTACAGAAATTATGTATTCAACAACTACACGCTTTCTTTAGAGGTTTCCCAGTCTGGCAACCATTCTTAGAGGGGACTCCTGAATGTAACAGTGCTTCAGTCAGAAATAAAAAGTGCTGCTCAAAAAATGAGCAGTGCTGCTTTTGCTGTATGTTATTTTTATCTGACATGCCAATCAAGCTGATGTGCAGTGCTGCTGTGCATGTATAGAACTCAGACAAGAGATTGCACAACTCAAACCTGATGCTACTCGTGTATTTGGCTCACAAGGTGACAGCAAAATGAGTATTTGTTTTCTGTTTTCTCTGTACATGTATGAAAGCAGCACCTCTGCTCTGGTGAACTGTTTGCTATAAGCAAAATGGGTGAGATCTTTTGAGTTTTGGTTTTTTGAGGGCAGAAATCACTTGAGTTTAATCTATTTGTCTTATCTATTAAGATACATTCATTACAGAGAGCTCATTGCTTTAAATCAAATTATTAAATAACGAGAAGAGTGAAATAAATGCAGGTGCTCTGTTAGCAAATGTGTATCACTATCACCGCTGCATACTGTAGGCATGATATAAAACCCGCTATCCACTTCTCTCTAGACTGTGCACATTGCAAAATTACCTCAGATCTGTGTTAATAGTCAAATTACAACTCAAGAGAGAGAAATCCAATAATATAATTGCTTGACAGGTGTATTTTTGTGGTTTAAAAATGCAGGTTGTCACTGAAACCTTATTTGATTATGTCTCCCAAGATGTTAGCGTTCCTAGATACTGCTCAGATTTCACACGAACACAGAGAATTCAAACAAGACAAATAAAGCCCTCTGAGCCTTACCTTGACCAGCTCCATCACCAGGTAGAGCTCTGTGGGGGTGTCCATCTCCTCTATGAGCATGATGATGTTTGGGTGCTTCACTCGGCGCAGAATAGACACTTCATTTTCAATCAGGTGCTCCTGTTCAGAAGAGGATGGAAGTTTATCTGAAACATGAGTTTGCCAATTCACTTTTCCTTTGACCAGCCGATCCCTTGATCAGTAAGCACCCTTTTTGCTCATTAATTTATGTGGCAGAAGGCCATTTTCAGTTGCTGGATCTTAAATTGTATTTCATCACTGACCACATCTAATTTAAAATATATTTCACACACGTAACGAATGGGGCACCTCTGAAAAAGACCCCAGAACATGACAGCAATTCAGGAAGTGCAGGTTATATTCTTATGTGGGTATTATGAGGTGAAATTAAGTTCAGAACCTTTCTGCCCCCAAGCTGGATCATTGGAACCTGTCACCCCTCATCAATAGTTAATATATTCTTGATCCTCTCCAGCCTTCACCTCTCATTTAGTGTAGGTTACTCAAGGACAGATTATCTAGGATTTAAATCCAAGCACTTTATTTTTTAAAAAAAGTTGTGGAATATATTCAAGAAAAAAATATTCTGAATGCTTTGGTTATGGGTTTTGGTTCATTTTATGTGTCTGTTCAGATTTACAATCTGCAAAATGTGTAATAGCTCATTTAAAATTGTTGTGACTCCAACAGCTTAACAGCACATAGACTGAGTTCAATTTCCCCTTCCCTGTGCTTCTGAGGAAGTAATGGCTTTTGAGAACAAATTAGTTTCAAATGTCTTATTTTCTAGAACATTTTAACATTGGAGAGCAAAAAAAAAAAAAAAAATTACACGTCCCTTCCACGTGAAGAATGATTTTAGGTTTCCTTTATAAATGTTGGAATACGGATAATGTATTTAGGTCCTCTGCAAATAAGAAATAAGAAAAAATAAGAAACATCAGACACGAGTATCCTTCCACTCTGGCAGGGAACTTATCCATGTTGAATGCACTGAAAAGGAGCATGCACTTCATGCACTCGTGAGCAGAGCATTAGGAGGAGATGGAGGAGATGTGATCCGCCGTGGGTAGGCAGTGACTAGAGGTCTGACACCACTGCACCTTCTTCTTGTGGGGTTATTTACGGGTGCATTGTGCTTTTGCCAAAGCTTTCTGTGGCTACAAAGCTCAGATCCCACATGCCACGTGTGCATCTCGTTTTGTGAGAGAGTGGTGCGGCACACACGGGTTAAACATCACACCTTTGAAATTCACTTTGAAAGAGAGCAATTGTCACTCTGAACAAACATATGCCTGCTCCAAGCAAAGTGCTCTGGAGAGAAAACAGAACACACAAACAGGAAGCAATTCTGTTAAACACAATGCTGAATCTCATCACCACACAGACGTGAACAGCCACAGCATACTAAGCCTTAGGAATGGAAGCCTGGAAATTCAAAACTAACATTAGGAGTCCAAGCAAAAACTAGAATATTATTACAGCCTTCTCAACCTGAAGAACAGGGAACATATTAAATTTATTACACCCATTAATTACAACAAAGGCACAATGGCTTTATCTGTGCTTTCTTGACTAAACTGCTCAGGTGTAATTAATACTTAAAATAAACAGTATTTTTTAAAAAGGCTCCAGAATGTTGTTGTGCTAATGTATAAAAATCTGTCCTCAAAAAATGTGGACTAACATGTAGCTAGGTATTTTCAACCACCCCACCGTCTTGCTATGTTTTGCCATGTGAAAAAAACAGCAATTCCAAACCTCGTTATGGTGTTCTCCTGGATAGTGCAATATAGGTTTCAGTCTACATTAATATGATTTATTTACAGAGACATTATTGTGTAATGAGCATTCAAGCCACTTGTGGAGAACAGTCAATTGGATTCAAATTTTTGAACATCCAAGATCAAGGAGCAGTGAGCAACACTTAGATCATCCAAATTTGGGCTGGAGGGGTGTTTTTAAGGCAGGGCTGTGGAACTGAGTGAGGAAGGAATAAGCTGTAGCAAAATTTAATTGTTTCCTTTGTTGGAATTCTTCCAGGATGATTCTGCCCCTGCCCTAAGAGGTGTAAACATCTTCCAACGGTCTCTTGTTATGCAAACCCAGGTCCTTTCAAAATGGGCAGCTATGCATCCATGGGGTTGATTTATAT